>OU015496.1:207179793-207272293 GCA_907164885.2 Dolomedes plantarius | reverse complement strand
AATGGTGAAAACTCATCATGCAGAAAAACGCATTTAAAAGTTTAAACAAAGATTGGCTGCTATTAGAATGTTGGAAAAGAAAATATATATATCTCCTGTTCTAAGATAGAAATATGATATAAACGTCATTTTAAGCGGAAGAGAACACAAAATTTTTTAATACAAGAAAAAAAAATTTTAAAATATGAAGAATTTTGTGTTCTGGACCCCATTAATGTCTTAAATGAATTTTAAAAGTTATTTTTTGTGTAATATATATTATCTGCATTTCTAAAGAAAGTTTATTTGTATTTTTAGGTATGTTTTCACTTAACAGGTAAAGTAGTGATGAGCTGCATGCATCATAGACTGTTATAGTTATAAATTATTTTCCAAATATATTACCTCCGATCACAAAAGCTTAAATAAAGTCACTGAAATACGTTGACTCAGTTAAAAATAGTTGAAAAAATAAAAGACGTATTATTGTAATCGAAGACGGATTCCGAAGAGTTAAAAAAGACAAACTAAGCTGCAAGAATAAATTAAGGAGTAAACTTATCGTTTAAGACAAATTCATACGTGTGTGCTTCAAATTTAAAAATAGTAATAATAATGAAATTCTTTATATGGTTTATACATGGTTATTTTGCGATGTCAATTACATGCACCAGTAAAAACTAATAAATTGTAAATTGTAATGCTTTGGAGTAAGTTGTTTTAACTTTGCAAGATTTTGCACCCATCAGTATTAAATTAACGTTTCTTACTTGTTAAATATATGCTACAACAAAATGCTGACCATAAAAATAACGTCAATATGTTAATAATTTTTCAAATTCAACAACTACTTAATAAAGAAAATTAAACAAAAGTTTTTTTTTTTAATTAAATGAAGATTTTATAACAGTAAACAACAAAGCATCAGCAAATTAGGAGGCGTTGAAAGATTGTTAATAAACTCTATTGCATTTGCATTAATCATACCCAGCAAAAAATGACTGATTGTCGCTAAAAATTGACTGATTACATGTTATGCATATGAAAGCTGCAAATAGTTGCATTCTCTGCGTATAGTATGTATTCCGCTAAAACTTTGAAGGTTTTTCCTTGCCTCGGTAATTCAAAACTCTAAAAACGAGACATGTTAATACCAAATATTTAGGAATTATGTGCGCCAAACTTGAGTAGAAAGAGAACAAAACAATTTTCTTTGAAACTAAATCAATGATTACCGAATAATATAGTTATGAACTGCAGTTATGAAAGTTGGATTCCTTTGGTATTTTATTGATGGCAATTATCATCTAGGAAGGAATCTCTTGTAAACGGTGAAACTGATGAATATGTCATCAAGTATTTAACTCAAATATCTAAAAGTATACAAATAGAACATGTTACTTTAAAATCGAAGTTTTACTCTAAATCATGAATTTTGACTTTAAAGACAGTTAAAAAGGCAAATTATTTACAACATAGCATTTCTTTAAAAATATCACTGCGACCTTAATACTTTTAAATGCTTTGGGGAGCTCAGAGATATGAAAATAATTAAAGAATCCGACATTTTATCAATTTCAGTTAGCTTTAGTTTCTTTCATAAAAAAATTCATAATAATGTTCCTTCAATCTGGCTTAATATTTATCTTAGCTTGATTTCTTCAGAGCATATCAATAGAGGTTAACCCAGAAGGGGTCGATTAATTGCTAAATTTTACACATTTGTGAATCGATAAAAACGTCCTTAAGTTTTCTAGCATATTATAACAACAACAACACATGAGAAATAATACAGTAATTCTACAATATATTCAAAAATATAGTTTTATTCTTCCATTAATTAAACATTGATAATTATTCAGAAAATTGCCATAATTTATTTCACCTCACGAAGAAGTATCTTCTTGGGATATATCAGCCTAAAAATGCATGTTTAACACTTTACAGATGACCCGCGAGCACTTGTTTGCACTGTTTTTACCTGGTAAGTCGGAGATGCAACATTACCGCGTTGCACTGTTTTTACCTCCTGGACACTCACAGGTGCAACAGGAACGTGTTGCACTGTTTTTACCTCCTGGACACTCACAGGCGCAATATGACCGTGGTGCACTGTTTTTACCTCCTGGACACTCACAGGTGCATAATGACCGTGGTGCACTGTTTTTACCTCATGGTAACCCGCAGGTGGATAATTACCGTGTTGCACTGTTTGTAACTGGTAAGTCGCAGGTACATAATTAACGCGTTGCACAGTTTGTACCGGTAAATTCGCAGGTACGTAATGAACGCGTTGCACAGTTTGTACCGGTAAACTCGCAGGCACATAATTACCGTGTTGCACTCTTTGTACCTGGTAACCCGCAGGTGCATAATTACCGTGTTGCACTGTCCTCTCGTTCACCGCATAAGAAGACCCTCCAGCATGGTGTACTGTTTCCTCGTTCCTCTCAAAAGTTCCTCCGTTAGAAGAAGAATGTTCTCTAGTCTTCGTTCGTGCGACGGATTCCTGCACAAGGGCTTTGTGCGCCTCGGTCATACTGCACAAAACGAATGCAGAAATGGCCAAAACAGGTAGTATAATTCTCATCGTCATTCTGTCACTGAGCTCTGCTAATCTCTGCAAATGGAAACGCTTTGTCGTTCGGCAAGGATGCTGTGCTTGTCCGGAGTGTACGGAACCGCGATTTATATACGCCGCCCCAACACGCAAATCGTAGCGTGCTCGTTCAAGGAAATCACAGCCGACGTTGTTCGATGGGAATGCCCTTGTCGCCGCATCAGCAAGCGGAATTATGCCGCGTGCCGATGATTTTCTAACTCCTGGCCTTGGTGTCTTTTTCATTGAAATATAAATTTGCACTAAAAAATCTAACGTTTCGTAACTTCCGTGAACACTGCATGCTGCGTATAAGATAAGGGCTTGCAATAACATCCTAGAGAACATTCTCTAAACCTGCAGCAACATCCTACAGAACATTCTATGTTGCGTTTCATGGCAGTGATATTTCCGGCACTAAGTTGCAGCTTCGTATGAAATCGAACGGAAATTTCGTGTCAGGTTTTTTACAGAACCTTCCATTTCGTGCAAACAAAAAGTGTCATCTCCAACGGCATGTGTGCGAGTTGAAATGCGAGGGGGAAATACGGTGGGTATGTATACGATAAATATTCGAAGAGGCCATCCAAAGATTTTAAAATGTTCTTTTACAAGCTTAATTATTTAATTTTAAAATTTTTTAACTATAGGGCATATATAGGCTGATCAGACGTTTCGAACGCTGAACGATTGGTTTTTGAGCGCGACGGGCATCCCTTTGCTACACGAGAGTTTAACTCCCCGCATTTTAAAGTTTAAAGCTAATTCTGAACAGCTACAAACAGTCCTGAAGATTTTAGAAAAGATATCCTTTTCCAGAATCTGTAGGAGGAAAACGCCTTCTTTTGAAGCTTCCCTGAAATTGAAAGGACAACTCTAATATTCATTTTAACACTTAGGGCCTGTTCACATAGAATCATCCGTCGTCGTCAGCGTTAAAGATTCCGTTGGCGTTGATTGGTTAGATGAATCAATAATTGGTATATGATTGGTTAACGAATTTTACGTTGACGCTGATGGATTCTGTGTGAACATGCCCTTAAACACGGGAAATTGGTAACTGGTGGGTTCCCAATACTCCCACATAATTGAATTCAATTCCCTTGAGGTTAAGATGACAGATGTTTCTGTATTAAGGCTGCAATGTACTAACCCCATTGGATTCGCTCACCTCAATGTTAACCTATCGAGGAAATTTGTCCACGGAATGTCGACTTGGATTCAAAGATTTTTTTAAAAATTGTACTCCGTCATAGAGAAAGGAATTTTACATTTGTGTACATTTTTCGTTTTCTTAAAAAAATGTAATTAATACTTTAAAATTTAAATTATTCGGGGAAAAATCTGGTATAGTGTGTTTTAAACGCTCATATATTCCTTCGGTGGACGAAATTTATAAAATGAATCCTGTAGCGCTTTGTAGAAAAGTTGACGCTATCTGACAATACCAATTTTATTTGATTATCAGCATGTATGTACCTGTAAATTGTTGACAAAAATATATTTTAAATAAAAAATTTGGGGGCAGCGCTTAACCCCCCTATAGAGAGAGAGAGCCATTACAATCCCTCCAAATGACAATCCTAAGGAAGGGTTGAATTCTCGAACTGTCAACTGAACTCCTCCCACCACAAGAGTCTGCAAGAAGAGGAAAAGGGAAATACGATTTTTTTTTCTTAGTACATAGCAGCCTTAAGTCTGTTGGATAGTCACCATATTGGATTTTCTCTATGGCGAAATTTTTTCCAAGGATTATTGTCGGCTCCTATTTAGAGATTATTTTTCTAAATTGTACCCCATACTATAGAAAGAAATATTTTACTCTGTTATCTTATGCATTTTCAGAAGGACTCCGGGTTGCCCCAATAGGTCGGCAGATCTGTACTGTCCGTCCGGCGCCCAGGCCCACAACGATGACATTTCACCGAACTTTGGAAATTAATATTCGTCTGCGAATCCACGAATTGCTGCGTAGCGACTGGTCTTCCGTTAATCATGGGCCGATACGCGAAAGCGGAGGGAGAGAAGAGTAAAACGACTTATGCATTTTTAGAAATTTCGTCCATATCAGGAAATTATGTGCGTTTAAGGGGGGGGGGGGGGGGGCGGGGACACATTTAAAAAAAAATTATTTATAGAGTTAAAATTTTGAATTTGTGAAGGTTAACCATATAATATATAAACAAAATTACATCATAAACTTCTTATAAAGTTTTTTAAAAATTTTAAAGTTTAAAATTTCTAAAAAAAGTGGGGTCATTTAAAATTGTTTTAAATCCAAATATTATACGTCGAATTTCAGATTTTTTACATTTAGTTAAAAAGAAATATATAAGTTTCAATTTTGGGGACACATTTAAAAAAAAATATTTATTGAGTTAAAATTTTGAATTTGTGAAAATTAACCGTATAATTCATAAACAAAATTACATCATAAAACTTCTCATAAAGTTTTTAAAAAATTTTAAAATTTAAAATTTCTTAAAAAAGTGGGGTAATTTAAAATTATTATAACTCCAAATATTATGCGTCGAATTTCAGATTTTTTCATTTAGTTAAAAAGAAATATATAAGTTTCAATTTTGGGGACACATTTAAAAAAAAAATATTTATTGAGTTAAAATTTTAAATTTGTGAAGGTTAACCATATAATTCATAAACAAAATTACATCATAAAACTTCTCAGAAAGTTTTTAAAAAATTTTAAAATTTTTAAAAAAAGAGGGGTAATTTAAAAGTGTTAGAACTCCAAATATTATGCGTCGAATTTCAGATTTTTTCGTTTAATTAAAAAGAAATATATAAGTTTCAATTTTGATACAACATTTTAAAAAAATATTAATTATATTAATTAAAAATTTCGAAAAAATTTTTGTAGCTTGTTATTTAAAAAAATTATATTTTCAAAATGGTTTTCAAATTTTCTGAATTAAAATTAAAGTAAAATAATTGAAAAAGTATTTCAAGTTTGAACCATTTATCTTTAACGGTTCTTGACTTATAACAATTTAAAGACGAGAAATGGTGAAAAAACCCATCATGCAAAAAACGCATTTAAAGGCTTAAACAAAGATTGGCTGCTATTAGAATGTTTCAAAACAAAAAAAAAATGATATCTCCTGTTCTAATTAATATAGACACATGATTTAAACGTCATTTTAAGTGGAAAAGAACAAAAAAGTTTTAATGCAATAAAATTGTTTTAAAATTTAAACAATTTTGTGTCCCGAACCTCCTTAAAATACAATATACCACATGTTCCCCCGGATAATTCACTTTGAAATTATTATTTGCTTTTATTTTAAGGAATAGGAAAGACAACCATTTAAAATATTTATTTCTCTATTACGGAGTACAATTTAAAAAAATTTAAATTACACTTTAAAACATGGTCAACAATCATTTCAATGAATTTTGCTGGAAAAATAATTTAAAAATAGTACAAAGACGTACATTCATTCGAAAGAAATGCAAGTCACTTGGTTTCTTTCAACTTACATACAATAATTTTGCTCAAGTAGGTGTTTAAACCGGTGTCATTTATTCGAAAATTTACTCTAGCTATTTTGCCCCTAGAACTGTTCTAAACACAAACTTCTTACACTGATGCATGAACTCGGAAAGATTCCCAGTTCTTCTTTCATTTCCTTTGCTGTATCCAAAATTAGTTGTTCTCTTAATCGTTTGATTAACTGACGGTTCTTTTTAATAATTCATACGCATTTGAAGTATCACACGCATGTAACGTCTCCTCTTTGAGGACAAAATGTTCTTTACTAACAAACAGAGCAACTCCAGTCCGAGTCCAACACGCTACCACAAGGCTACCTTCGACCAGAAATTTCAACCCACTCACTTCCACCCTTTTGTTCTCAAACATCGCTCTCTTTGCATTCTATTTAAAGCAAAATGTAGTAAAGGATCTGAAATTCTTATTGAATAAGGCAGATAAAAATCACTCCATTTCATTGGTTAAACTCACTTAACTATCAAATCCAACTGGAATTCAAAATTCCAGACCTCCCTCCCTTTTGAAAATTATGCCAAAACGCAAAATTCTAAAATATTTCCACGACAAATTCCCTTTTAGAAAATATTCCTCAAAACTGTTCCACAAGAAAAAAAAATGAATTCCTATCACAAAGCGTTTTCTCAGACTGAAATAATTCGAACACGAACCGAACTTTCCCGAAAGCGTTTGTGAATATTGAAATGCAAATAGCGGTATTATACCCATCCAGCAGGCATAAAAACCTCGAGTTCGTTCGTGTCAACAACACACTTTTCTGGGTCTGAAATCCATCTCGGCGACTATCAATCTGTGTTTCGACAAGTTGTTTATCGCTTTTCCCGGATTTCCTGTAAAAAGTTTGTTGTTAGAATCCCCGTCTCAGTACTCTATCTCATTAGGAAAGTTCTGTTAGAAGAGTTGCATTTCAGACCCAGATAAACAGATCAGCTTTTCCAGTGATCAGTTCGAAATCTCGGGATCTTTAGGGGTGACAAATTACTTCGGCCCAAAAGAGAATTTCGCAATTTAGATGATAAAAGCTGGTACAGCATTCTATTAAGCAAGTTGTGATACGATTTTTTTTTATTGACGTAGTATGTCTCTCCCTTTATGTCTTCTTCTCATACCTTAATTCCATGCAGAATGTTTAGGTACCCGTAAACTTTTGAGGTGTCAAAATTTATCTCTTCTAGAACAGAATAAAATTTTGCTTCATTTTGATTTATTTCATAAATAGCGGCCCGTCCCGACTTTGTCCGAGTTGAACAATTATCTGAAGTTCAATAACTCAAGTTCGATTTACGCAAATTGGGCATAAAATTGTACATAAATTTAAAAACATAAAGTTTATAAGTTATATAAAGTTCTGTAATATTATACCAATAAATTTCCTGAAAATTGTTTTACCTTAAATGTCCAATACAAAGCGTAGTTTCAAATGTAATTTTCTTCAATAAACCCTTAGACTTTGCCAATTTCAAAAATCCTTTTTGTGTTTATCAATACCTCCTCCACTTGAATCCTTAAAATATTAAATGTTTCACTGATAATAAATGAAAATGTAGTTTGATATGTCGCTATGGTTACTTGACTATGGTCGAAAAAGAAAAATCAAATGTTAAATGTTTTACTGACAATAAAAGAAAAATCGTTTGATGTGTTGCTATGGTTACTTGACTATGGTTCACAAAGGAAAAAATTGTAAAGGTGAAGAATCAGCTCAACATTTAGGCCCCTAACTTTCTTTCTACTGATCAGATATACATAATATATAGCCTATGTCCATCTGGAATATTGTACCTTTCAAATAGTGAAAGAATTTTTGAAATAGGTGCAGTGGTTCCAGAGATTACCCTCCACATACAAAATCCGCTCTCTCTCTTTATATATTAGTATAGATTTTACGTAAAATTTGAGCTTTAGCTTAAATATTACTTGAGAGTGTAATTTTGTATACTTACACAGTTTGTTTAGAGATGGAAATTCTAAATTTAAAAAAAAATCAGAATGTAATTAATTAAGATATTAATTAAAATCAGTTTGTTAATTACTCTATTTAAAAATATTCCATGCGCATTAATTTTTCTCTCAGATATCTAATTTTCTCTCTTAAGCTAGCTTTATATAGTTATGATAAAAGTTAGTAGCAATATTTGATTTACAGTCATATTTATAAAATCTAGAAAAGAAATCGATTTAAATAGGTCATTTTATGCAAAATTTCATCAAAAAAATTTTTTTTGCAAAAATTTTAAGTTTTTTAAAATAGTATAATGAATTGATTACTAAGTTTTATTCTAACATTCACAAATAATCATTTTATGAAATTTTATGAAAATTCAAGAAAAATTATCACGCATGGAACATTTTGAACTTACCGAAACGACATGAAAACTTGTTTTGAGAAAATGGCATTTCAAGTTTTAATTTCACTAACATTTCCATTGTTTACGTTTGAAAAAAATACTTATAACTCGGTTAATAATGATCGGATCAACATACTTTTTTCTTTAAAAAAGTATGTCGTAAAGTCAATTTAAAGCGGATGAGTTGCAGAATCATTTTCTGAAAGGAAAAAAATCGTTTTGGGGACATATTTTTGTCAATCTGAAGGTACAATGTCGCCTTAAATGGCTCAAAGATTGGTATATGATTGGTTAAAAATTTTACGGTGACGCTGATGGACCCTATGTGAACAGACCGTAAGAGTGACTATATGTGGCGGTGCATTGTCATGCGGCAAAATCACTCCAGTTGAAAACAGGCCAGGCCGTTTGGCCTTGATTGCTGCTCGCAAACAATGCAGGTTAATGCCGTTCTGAGCAGCGTTGATCGTTTGACCACGGCGGTGGAAGGCTTGGATGTTTCCATTGCTGGCATTGCCGTTTGCTTTCTGGTTGGAAGTGATGGCACCAATATTCATAAACTGCCACAATGCTGTCCGGGAAACTGTCCTGAGCACGATATATGAGAAGACGCTGTAAAGACATACTGCTTCCGGACGGTACTGTTGGCCGACCACCAACGAATATCACGTGCTTCTGCCCGACTACCTAGGACAAGTCCATTTTCGCAGTAGGGATTGTCTTCCTTACCTCCCGCTCTACTTCTATTCAAATTTTCGCCCCACTCATACAAAATAAAACCAAATATACGTAAAAAACGTGATTTTACATCACACTCTACCCAAAAATCCCTAAGTAGACCCTTCCTATAATCAGAATTGCTTTTACTCAGAAAATTTCGAAATATGGCTTTGCCTTACATGGTTGCCACTTCAAGTAAAAAATTGCAATCTGTTTATTTTCTCACGGGTCATTTATAGATCGGAGCTCGTCTGAGAGTAAATATAAAAATTTCGAAAAGTATAAAATTTGTAATTTATAGGACAAATTAAGTTACGTAAAGAGAAATACTTGAATTTCATGTATATATATATATATATATATATATATAGAGAGAGAGAGAGAGAGAGATACAAATGTGTCTGTGTGTGTATCTAAATGTTTAGAACTTATTGTCTAAATTGCAATTTGTTCTAAATATAAGGGCGAATCTATAAGAGGAATATAAGAGGAACATAGGATTATATAAGAGGAATAAACACTGTTTCGTTTTCATTTGATTCGCCCTTATAGAACAAATTACACGTCTTCCTAACAGTCAACGAACTTGTGGATCTTGTCTGACGGAGTCAGACAAGGAGGATAAGCAACAACAACAACAAAAGAACAAATTACAAGACGAAAAATGCCCGACTATTGAAACCTCCCTATGGCGGCCAATAATGGTTTGAAAAAAGTGGCTGCCGAAAATAGGTTTCATCCATAGCATTTGTTCTATGAAGTTTTCGATTCTGAACATGTGGCCATTTAGGGAGGTGGTCTGACTTAGAGAAGTTTCACCGTGTATATATGTATATATATATGTGTGTGTGTGTGTTTGTTTGTTTCTCAATCATCTCATTTATAACCATCTTCTCAATTAAAAATTTGATACTCCCTCTGTCCCATAATAATAGTGGCAAGTGAATATTTAAACGGGAATTATTGGCGAATGCGGATGTAAGTTATGTTGTAGCGCAAAGTTGCGAAGCCTTCAATCAAAAGCAATGTTCCATGGCATCTGTCATTTGTTTTGACACGTGTTTCTTTTTTTAGGTCTTCCTAATTATTACGAATTATAACTATTTTTTTCTAATTTTATCCGCTGATCGAAACCACTTGCTTTATTTCGGTTGAATATCAACCTATTGTAAATGTAAGATGAAATAAAGTTTGTTTTCAAGCAAAGATCGAGCTTCGATTGTCCAGTTCTTGGTGCATCAAAAGAAAAACCACAGGATCAGCACCATAACAGGCACCATACGATCAGCAGCTCACTCCCTTCAAGTTCCCAAATCTACATTATTCAGAAATCATTGAAAAATCTAGAAACTATCTGGACGCTTAAAATAAAAATTAGGTGTAATACTTTTAATTTATTGTTAATCTATATACATAAAACGCGTAGGAATGCGGCACAATAATCTACGACATTTCTACACTCCGAATGGCAACAGCTGCAACTAACGGATGTAAACATTAGCGGTCGTCCACGTGTGTGTAGTGGCTCGACGATAGCACGTAATTTGGTACAAATTAATTGCTGTATTTTACTCGTGAATAATTTTAATTTATTCACGAAATAATTTTAATTTATTCATTTGATATGGTTAAGTGGAGATAGCTGAATTGCGAACAATAGTACATAGAATAGTACATACAGAGAGTGATGTAATCCACACTATATTTTAGTACTTGCTGAATTTTTACTCCATTTTATAAGTGATGAAATTTTCCCAACAGTTTATTATTTGGTATGATTAAGTGGAGATATCTGAATTGTGAACAATAGTATATACAGAGAGTGATGTAATGCACACTATATTTTAGTACTTGCTGGATTTTTACTCCATTTTATTAAATGAAAATTTTCCCTAACCATTTTTTATTTGATGTAATGATAAAGTGTAGATATCTTAATTTTGAAAAATAGTAAATACAGGGAGGGATGTAATTTTTAAAATCATTGGTGTTGGGTTTCTGAGTCTTTAACTCTATTCTGAAGTAATGGAAATTCACATTTTTCAATCACGATGTTTTAGAATCAGCCTTATAGTGAATTTAGCAATGATTATAAATGTTTGGACTGAGTTCCCACTACCCCTTAACAACGCATACTTATGATGACAGGTAAGGGTAAGATTCCTTATATATGTTACTTTCAGTTGAGTTGTTTTGCAAAAGAAAATATAAAACTAAAAGCGACCACGCTGGTCGCTCAGCGGCTAGTTTAATCTAGTTTTTTGATAATAAATGTTGCGTTCAATATTTATTTTATTTTGCTACTATTATTATGGAACAAATTAAATTCATCAACTGCTACTATTAAAATGCGAAAGAGGGACTACTTCTTAGCTTTACCTGAGCATTCATTTTTTTCTATTTGCTCTTTTACATCCGTGACAGCAGATTAAAAAAACTCTTCGACAGGCAAAGTGCCACACCGACAGTCAAAGTATCACGAAGTGTTTTCCGAAATTGTCTGGCACTTCAACTCTAGTTCCCCAGGGATTAAGAATTGTTTGTCAATGTTCGACAAGTTTTGAAGTCTCTTCAAAACGAAAAAATATTAGAGGATTTAGAACAACGTTAAAAGTTATTCCTACCGCTCTTTTCAAGGCATTATTTTTTTAAAAAGAAACGGAACGCTAATACTCGAGGCTTTGTCACTCGCCCCAGGAAAGGAAAATATTTTCAGCGTTTTTCTATGAATCTAATCCGTAAGACATCTAATTTGGAGAGTGTCTGATTTTTGCCGAACTCCCGGGTGAAGTATTCGTTTTTAGAATTATCCGTGCATCACAGGAGAAAAGTTAGAAATAAAATACAGTTTGGCCGGAAGAATGTAAGCATAGCTCATAAGGAATATCAATTTTTCCAGATCAAAAGATTGTAAGTATTTATTATTTTATTTTTAACAAACCCAATTAAATCCTAAATGTATTCCATTTTAAAACTCTTAAACATTTCTTTTTTTTTTCAAAGATTTGAGGATATTTTTATTTTTTAATTATAAATTTTTTCGGCTTTCTGCGCGTACCTGTGCATTTAGGGGCCGTCCATTAATTACGTGAGGTGATTTTGGCGATTTTTTGACCCCCTTCCCCCCCTGGTGAGATGTCGTGAGATTTGGCTCGACCCCCTCCCCCCTCTAATCTCACGTGAGATTTTTCAAAATGCGTATTTTTAGTATAAATACGTTAATCTGTGCTTGATTGCGTCGGATTTATTTAAAAAAACATAGTTTGCTTAATTATTTTTATTTAAGACTAGTTAAGACTAGTATTTAAGACTACTAAGAACGTAGTCTAGATTCACAATGACAAAATCGAACAATAAAATACTTAAATAGGAACTACTAAAATTTGTAAAAGAATATTCATTCTAATTCAGTCCACGGGGACTCATGTGTGGTCTCAAGAGTGACTACTGGAACTACTGTGTTGGATTTGGCCATATATTAGTGTAGAAACATGTTTTACTTAATATAACACAGTTTTCTCGCAATATTCCACTGTTTCTTGCGGAAATAAAACTGTGTGATATTTGCCGAGACCCCCCCTCTCCCCCACGTGATACTGGGTGAGGTTCGGCTCGACTCCCCACCCCCACCCCAAAAAAAAAGCCTCACGTAATTAATAGACGCCCCCTTATGAGTGGGTATATTGGACAGTTCCAGAGCCAGGCCGATCATTTGCGACGCTTGAGGCAAGTTTCAAAAACGACGCCTTTTCAAATTTTCGGAGATATTCTTAAGTATTGCAGAACATTTTGATAAAAATACGTACTTATTTCAAAAAGACATATTTGAAAAATATACAGATTTTAAAAATTTTACATATTGTAATTTTAAAAACTTCAGAACTTTAAAAAAGTAGAAAAAGCAAATAAATTTGAATATAATTTGCTATGTGATAAAAATAATTTCTAAATCCTTCTCTGAGCTTTTAATGCAGTAAATAGTTTGTTTGCATCTCATAATTTGTTGTTTATCCTACTGTCCTTTCTGTAGAAATTATTGCTAGATTATTCCTGTGCTCAGATGGCAAAATGTTATGAGAAATTTACGTGACAGCAATTCTAAGATTCAAGATGTCATGAAAAATCAGTAATTTGTTTTACATGAGCAAACTTGGTACCATTGTTTCTGAAAAATAGTTGGTTATTACTTTGTAAGGTTTACATAAGATTCTATTCACAACAATCGACCTTCTAGGTGAATAAAGTTAAAAAAGCCGCTTAAGATATGCTAATTGCGGCATACGCGGTTGGTATAAATACCAAGCAGCTTATTTTGTGGTCGGAGGCCAAAGTCTACTGACCAGCAGCGCTGGTTTGACTTTCAAGTATTGTGAGTATTTCAAACTGCATTTCTTTGCAACGTGTCTATACTGAAATAATATGCCTTGCATGAATGTTTATATAGCTCGTGCTAGTAGTACGCAGCATTTATGTTGAAAAGCAATTTTACGTATCAAGTTTAAATAACCATTTTTATTAATTTAGAACTGTGTTTGAATCTAATTCATTAGAGTGCCACTTCATATTATATACACCCAAGTTAGGGTAGAAATTGCCATTCTCTATAACTTACAGTAAATAGAAAATATCGGCAAACGAGAATCCGAAGTGTGAAAAACTCGATTTTTTAAAGAAAAGTTTCTTATAAGATTTTGCCATCTGAGCACAGATTCAATTGTTGTTTTCGTAGATAATTCTTAACAATTTTCAGCCTTGAAAACAGATCTCGGCTTCTGCTACAGTTACGGATAATGTTAATAGAATTTTTTGAACTAAAACGACGTGTTCAAAATGTGATTCTCATAACCTCAAATTCAGGAGTTTATAAAAAATCTAAATATTCGTTTATATTTGTATATTTTTATAATTTTTTTCTTACATTAGATTAAACTATTAATATTTTTTCCTTATTCCTTGAAAATTTCGAATTTTACTATATCTTATTTCGGCGCCAGATGCGGTAGCCTAGCGGCCTCATCTACGGCCCTGGACAGTTCCGTGTATGTAAAAATGTTATTCATAAATGTGCAAATTTTCATACGTTATTGGGTTGGGCAAATAGTTCGATAGGTTTTTGCTAAGAGGTCTCTAGTAGTGCTTAGTTCTCTCTGACGTCTTTCGAAACAATTTTGTTAAATTGCGTTGGGACACTGTCATATCAACGTCAATTTAAAACAAATACTTTCCTAATTTTGTTTAAATTTTTTGTAAATTTCTGTGTAGACATTTTAATATTCAAGATCAGAGAAAATTAGTTTCGAGAAGAGGGAAATATGAAGTTGTCTGAAAGAGGTCAAAAGGTAGTGCATTTTGTTCAATAAAGTTATAGGTGAAAATCAAAAATGTGTCTTTAATTTTTACTTAAAAAGAGAACGAACTCTTTGAGTCAACGTAATATAATCACAGTTTCGAACTTTATTAACTAGGCGTGACTAAAGACAAGCCTGAAAACTCTGAGAACCCATTCCTCGTGGAACTTAAAGGATTGTTAAGAAAAAAGTTAGAAACAATAAAAGAGTTATAAATGGTAAGTTGAGTTTGAAAAACATCTTAATCAGGGACTCTTATACTCCAATCTTACCTTTAAGCCTCTACTTTCGGATAAAATACCATTTTAAATGCGGTCGTTTACTTTCCTATTTATAGAATTTGCTTCTCCCTCATCTATAAAATTTACACCTACTTTAAAGCTATAAACCTGTGTAAAGAATTATGATTGAAACCCAGTTGCTGCCTTCATATATATATATATATATATATATATATATATATATATATATATATATATATATATATATAAACAAGTATTTGGACACCCATGCAAATGACGATATCTGTGGTCCTGATATACGTCACGCCCTCCGCCGTTAAATATTGTGTAGTGAACAACACTGGCATCAGTCACATGCAAGATGCCACGAAGTGCTGAGTTATCTGATTTCTAAAAAGGTGTAATCGTCGGGTATCGCAGAAATGGCCGATCTTTATGGGACATATCTAAAGAGCTGAATGGGTCCAAATTCCTGATAAGCTCAACGCCAACGCCTACTGCACTATTTTGGATGACAGTGTGCTTCCTACGTTGTGGCAGTTTTACGGGCAGTTTTGCGGTTACTTCCAGGACGACAACAACAGCTGTCACGTTGCGAGGTCCACCATGGATTGGTATAGGACAATGGGGTTAACCGAGTGGGCTGGCCTGCCCAGAGCCCAGACCTGAACCGTATCAAGAACCTCTGGTAAAAGTTGGATCGCCGAATTAAGGTCTTCAACAACCGTCCAAAATCGGTGAAGGAACTTACATGTTTTCTCCAAGCCGTGTGGAAGAGGATACCACTAGCCGTCATACAAGGACTTGTGGAAAGTATGCCCCGGAGGGTTGACCATGTATTTGTGTCTCGTGGAGGCTCTACCAACTATTGAATATAAATAAATTTTGTTTTTCTTTTTGTTTTACTTATTGTTAGATAGTGTGTACGCACACACACACACACACACACATATATATATATATATATATGAAAGCAATTTTCATAAGTTGTTTATTAGTTAGAGAGTTTATAAAGACTGTTTGGTAGAGAAAATGTGATAATTTCAGTACTTATAAAGAAGAGTGTTAATCTTCTGCTTAAATTTCTCTAAATCCCAAGAGAGCCTATTACATGACCTAAAGATATCTATTGTATAATTAAAACATCTCCTTGACGTAAAGGACAGTAAAATAAGAAACTACATATCAAATACAGAAAAAATTCTAAATGAAAATCTAGATAATTATGCAAACATCTTATATGTTAATAAAGCATGCTTCTGAAACGAGTTTGAAACGCTTTTTTAAAAGCTTACCACTACCAAATTAAGTATCTAAATGTTTTATTGCCTCTACACAATTTATTCACCCTTTTATTGGAGTTCATTTTCTTTTCTGAATATTTAATAAGCAACACATCAGGCTAAGATTTCACTAATATGAAATAACAGTCGTGATGTGTAAAATCTAGCATTAAGCGGCGTAATTTAAATTAATTATCCCGCATATGCATTAACACCAAAAGACGCAAATGCCGCCTAACAAATGCCGTGCTGATGTCTTTTTTAGAAAAATAGACTTTTACCAGAAACGGATGTATTAGGGAATTCTTTTTTTTTCCCCAACAAAACCAAAATGATGTTAAACAAGACATAACGATCTTTTTCAGGCTTCATGACGAAACGCAGTTCACATCATTTTACTTGATGGATGTTTGGACGTTTAATGTTTAAAACATAATGGTCTTTTTACGTTTTCCTCCTCCTGACCTTATGGAATGCATTGAAATCGCGACAATTTCGGTATTAGCGGGGTTTTTTTTCCGACATGACTTGCAGCGCCCTAGTAACGGTTTGAAAATATGGCTTGTTCTTTTATGTGATTGATCTTCCAAGGCATTTCTCATCTTATTCTTAATACATAGAGCTTATAGAAGCCACATTTCTGATTAGATTCTAATGAAGAATATTAAAAGTAAATTATCTCATCTGAGAACTCAGAACAATTTACTTTTTTTATATGTTTATTTTGCTGGGTAATGGGATTCGTTCAGATAAATGTTAACCAATGTAGAAATTTTTTCCAATTATTGTCGACGTGGAGTTAGATTTCTTTCTTATAAATTGTACTCTGTAATCGTGAAAGAAATTTTTCTTCTTTCAGTTTAAAAATTTCGTTTACCAGGGAAAATTTATTTGCGTTTAACACTTACTATAAAAATTTTTTTTTATCAAAATAGTTCAAATTTAGAAATGCGATTTGAAATTATTTTAAACAATGAAGAAGTTAATTGAGTGAAAAAATGCCCAAGTAACACAAGACCATTGGAAAATTGTTGAGCAACCGTTTTCAACATAGTTGGCGAACAGTTGTATTTGGCCGTTGGGGTTATGTTGAAACAACGATTGGCGCTGATGCTCACCCAACGATTTGCTGTTAGTTGACCAAACCGTTGGGAGAGCAGTTCAACTCTAATTTCCTGTTGGAACAACAACATTTTATAATTGTTGGTGTTCTTCAAAACTAAATAATGTCGAGCCAAGACTGACTAAAGGGTTGGCTATCAGACCTTCTAAATAATGTCGAGCCAAGACGCACAAAAGGGTCAGCTATAAGACTTTATTAACACATAACAATAGAGAATTTCGTCTTACCGGCACAGTGCCAGAAAACAAACTTAACTATCTTCAAACCAGAAGTATCTTAGAACATTTTACAAAAACGTAAAAACAGCGGTATCGTGCTGCCATCTACAGAACAAAACAATTATAACACATTAAAATGAATGAAAATACATGAACATACTCCATGAACAGTTTGCCTGGCAAACATTTTGCAGTCAGCCTATATTTATTTGTGGAAGTTTTACCAACGGTAATCGTTCCCCCAACGATGCACCGAAAATTTGCTTTTGGGCCAACGATGTGTGGTACTTGGATTATTTCTTTATCACGGAATACAATTTGAAAAAAGAAATATGGTTACTACTCATCAGCCTTACTTACAAGAAATTGACCCCAGTAAGGAGAAATGTAAAGTGTAAATTTTGTAGTATTCTTAACCAGAAAAAAATATTATTTTTTTTTAAATTAAAGTATTTTTCTTCATTAGTACTTTGACTGCCAATAAACTAGTTTACAATTTTTTCGCAAATTGTTAAAATTATTCTCTAAAGGAAAACATATTCACCAGTCATTAACGAAATAATGAGGTAGATACATATAAATAAAATGTAAGAGAAATTCCTCAAAGTCCGGAAGAAGCTGAAATATACTTTAGAATAACACTTCCGGTAAACAAAAGTAGGAGATTGTTTTAAGCCTCATATAACTCCTTTGTCAACTCATCATATTTACAAATTTTAAAAATTCATTTGCGAGCGCAGATTCATTTACATTTTCCTTTATTTGTAAGGAACAATTAAATAACTTCAACTAAGATTGAATAACGAAATCTGCATTTGAAAGATTCATATTCGTCAACTTTTGCATAATTTCAAGAGACTAATTTCGTTTGCTCCTTCCGCTGGACTTTTACCAAAAAACAGACTTGTATTCCAATAACCCCGACGAAATATATCCTAGCTGAGTAAATAGCTATTGAATGCTGTTCCTTTCAGCATTTCTGCACAATCAGGGCCATTTGATGCCCTAATTTGCATTCCTTCAGTGAATGATAGATATTTTGGCTTTAGACAGTCAATACATGCGCGTTGTGTGAAATTTAAACAACTGATGACAGACATTTAAATATATGTATATGCAGTTCTGCTGCCAGAATTATGCCAGGAAATTCCACAGAAATTTTAGAACAGCAGCGTTGTTTAGATAATGCATTCTTCAAATAATAAAGCAATTCATAAATCTACTGTATGATATCAGAGAACGACGAAGGGGATTAGTCCAATTAATTTTTTTTTTTGCGATTTCTAACGTGAAATTCGTAAATAATGAAGTTGAAATTTTTACAATTTATTTCTCTTTAATCCCAGTTAATATACTACAAATGTTAATTGGATCTGTAAAAAATGTCATTCACGTATTTATAGTAAAATTAATGACTCAAGTCTGGTTCTATATGAATGTAATGAATATCTAGCGAAATTATGTTTTCAGCAACATACTATTTGTGATTCTTTTTTATTCAACGGTAATGAATAGTATATAATAAATGCTTAAAATTTATAAGCTCAAGTGCAGGATTTACAGAAAATGGACTAAGTTTCTTTCAAGCGAAGTCGCATTTTTTACAACCATAACTAAAGACAAGTTTATTTTTTTTAAAGAATCCTCAACCTTTTCAAAATTAATATAATAGGCATATCAAAACAGCTCCAATCTGAATGCTGGCAGTTGTCACTAATTATCTGGTGAAATTAAGGGAACCAGACACAAAATTGTTCAAATTTTCGAAAAACTTTTTGTTGCATTAATTTTTTTTGTTCTTTTACGCTTAAAATGACGTTTAAATTATGTTTCTATCTTAATTAGAACAGGATAAATTATTATTATTTTTTTTTTGCAACATTCTAATAGCAGCGAATCGTTGTTTAAACCTCTAAGTGCGTTTTTCTGCATGATGGGTTTTTTCCCCGTTTTTCGTCTTTAAATTGTCAAGAACCATCAAAGATACATGGTTGAAACTTGGAACATGTCTTTTTCAAGTATTTTACTTTAATTTTGATTCAGCAAATTTTAAAAAATATTTACTTTTGAAAATATGATTTTTTAAAAATAAGTTAATTTTATTTGTAATTTTTAATCTAAATATTTTTAATTTCTTTAAAAACTAATATTTAAAAAAATGCTGAATCAAAATTAAAACTTATATTTTTCTGTTTAATTAAAAGAAAGGATTTTGAAATTCGACGAATAATATTTCGAGTTATAAAGATATTAAATTACCCCACTTTTATTAAAAATTTTAAGTTTTAAAAATTTTTTTAAACTTTTTGAAAAATTTTATGATGTAATTTTGTTTACGAATTATATGGTTGACCATCACAAAAAAAATTCAAAATTTTAACTCAAGAAATAAAAAAAAAATTTAAATGTGTCCTGGATCCCCTTAAATTTCTAACTACCCGATTATTCTATTCAAAAGGAGCTTATTGAAAAGAAAATCCAATAATAATAACTGTCTAATACAGAATGTTAAATGTAAATATTTCGGCATAGAGACAAAAATGGCGCATAGCGATACCATTCACGTTTTAAATTACAGTCGAACCTCCATATATCGAACCATCCCATATCGAAATTTTCTATATATCGAACTCTTAGCAAATCTCCATGTTCATTACATGGAAAAATTGTGTCTGTATATCGAAAAAATCTCTATATATCGAAATTTATTCCAAGACAAATTGGGAGATTTTATTCCACTTTAGAATAAAATCTCCCAATTTTTGGAATTTGAAACAATACGTCGTGGACTTCAATTCACGGAAAATGTCCCTGATGAAGTGTTTAGTGGACTGAATAAATGCGAACATTTCTTTGAACTTTCCGCAAAACTGGCTGTTCAGCAAGATATTCATAGTTTTCTTTAAAAAGAATGTAACTATGATCATTGTAACCACTGTCTGCATTATTGTTTTTTAAAGATATGTAGTACTTAATAAATCTTTCCTATTAATTCATTTTTCAGTTATTAACTTTCATTTAATGGGATTCGCATATAAATTAAAAATGGAGTTTCGTTTACGAAAATTTGCTTTAAAATTTTTTTAGGATAATTATATTAAAACTAAGCTCAATTCTATATATCGAAATTTCTATATATCGAATTTTTTTCAGCAATTTGCAACTTCGATATATGGAGGTTCGACTGTATATTATTGTATTAAAATAACTTTTTTGTGAATTCAGTGCTGTGATAATTAACACACACGAAATGTTAAAAACGTATGATTATGAATGAATTTGAGTAACATAAAAAAAAATGCAAAAGTGGCACATTAGGCAATGCATTTCCACTACTCGGCAAAAATCTATACTCCACGACAGTTAGTATTGCTTTAATTCTGACAAACCGAAAGCGAACTCAATAATGCGGGAACCTGCGCGATCAATACCTGCAAATGAGGGATAAATCAATAAGCGTAATCGGTTTTCCAAATTAGCTCGAAACGCAGGATTCCACAACTTAGAAATAAGTTCATCCAGATTCTTCTTGCGCATTCCTCTTTGTCTCGAAGAAAGTTTTGCGGAACTTTGAGAGACTTTGCCTGAAAATATTCTAAGCGAGCGTTTACTAATTATTAACGAGTCCATTTCAAGAACAAATCAAGGTAAGAGTATCTGCGTAAAATCCTCCTATTTGAAGTAATTAATGTCAGTCGCGAAATGCAAATAGACTAATTAGGGATATGTGTTCTTACAGTAAAATAAGATAGATTTAGCGGTATGATTCAGCTTTATTTTGAAAATATCTATAATCTATACAAGAATTGTTTTTATATGATACTAAATATGGTTTGTGTTTGTTGGGGGGGGGGGGGTCACCCCGGCCGGAACAACTCCAGACCAGGTCTATAGATGGCAGCAGGCATCGGATCACGCTGTGGTTTATGATTGCTACACAAGGGTCCGAGTCTGACTTTGCCAGGTGCCACCTCAACATCTAGAGGGTTCATACCTTCCCCCTCCCACTGACTTCATTAAAGGACTTTCCAGTCTCTTGATTTAACGTGTCCATATACGGCCTAGACACACTGGTTTCTGACGGCGATTGACGGACTTCGGACTGACGGGATTCGAACTGACCTCCGTCCGGAGCCCAACGCGCTACTACTAGACTACCACGGGTCCCTAAACAGTTTAGTTTATAATAACTAAGATGCAATCCTGTGGTAGGTATGAGTGTTTGTAGCACTCGGATTCAGGTTTAACTTGTAGGTATCGGTCAGTTTGGCATTAAAATTGAGTTATTTTAATTTCTTCAATTATTTAAGCAAGGAAAATTATTAAGATCCACAACACAATGCATACGAAATCCCACTAACAATGTTTGAATTTGTTTAGCATTCATGTTGGAAAAGATGACCGTCGCCATCTAAATCGACTATAACGACGACACTAGGTCCCAAGACTAAAACTTAATTCGGTTATTTTAATTTCTTCTACCTATGTTCCAGAAAGGGGGCATAAGAGACAACAAAAACAACAACAACAGTTTTTTCTATTGTTATTTTTAAGAAATAAAAGTTTTAATAGAAATTTTCTGTTAAATTTTCGTTTTATCTGAGGATTTGGCATAAAGTTAAACACTCTTCGTGTCTAAATTGACCTTTCCAACAATGTTTAGTTAGTCGGACTCACGTAGTTTCTAAATCCTCGTGCATCCGAGTATAAATGAACTGCATTGCGTACTGTTGACGTTCTATTCACAATTTCGCTCTACTGTTGATGTCCCTCGAAAAACGCTCCTTAAAGTATTAACTGGAAAGAAGAAATTAATCATCATGTCCATTACAACCATAATCGTTTTCATATTCGCAATCGAAGAAGCTGAAATTTCGCGGATACAAAAGGACGCATTATCATGGCACATTTCTTGGCAGATTCATCAATATTTGTTGGCGATTATAGACTCCCTTAATACTTAATAATGCATTTGTTCTTAAAAGGAAAGAAGGTAAAAGATTTTTTTGCAGTGTGACAAGATGCCTTCTGCATTCATTATTATGACTGAAATTTCGTATCGGACGTGAAACAAAACTCGATGTAATCCCTGGGCTTTTATGGTTTGAGCTCCTGACGCCACAGAATGCCAAGTATGCCAGTGGCTAGATTCTACCGTTTCTTGTCACTATGAGGCACAATTATCGTTATACAGACAAAAAGGAAAAATAAGTTTCCTTTTTCATTTTCTTTGATTTTTCCCCCAAATACCAGGTGATCTAATCCCTTATCCTCTGCAATTTCTTCTGACTGGTTTATTTCGGAAGTAACTAATAGGTCAACCAACGTTATAAACTTTGATGGAACACCTCCAGGCCTTAGCCAGTATTCAAATCATGTGGTGATACATTTTCCTTTTCATAATTCTGCTATAAAAACTGATCGATTAAATCTCGGGTACTAGTCAAATCTATGAAGTCGGGTACTAGTGAATCGATGAAGTCAAATCGATGATCACAAGGATATAATTTAATCTTTAAAGGTACCATCAAAGCGATCATCATAACCCTACACAGTATGGCTTTGCCATTTGCCCACGGATGAATTTTTGTTCCGTTGACCGGAAAAGGGAGTAATACCTGGTATTGCATTAAAACCATTAAAAATTAATACATGAAGCAACTTTTACTGCATGTACAGATCGTAGTATTGCAGCTTATAGAATCCAAACTTTATTTATTACAAATGCTCAGAAGATTGGATATGACGCCATTAGTTCTCGGATAAAGGTCCGAGACTGCTGGCCATTCATTTAAGGGGGCACCGTATAGGTGGCCAGCATTACTCCCTACAAGCCTATCCCGTAATTTAGAACCGAGTCAAGTGACGGGACCGGAACACTTGACCCCACAACTCCAGAGGTAAATTTGAGTACTTGGAGGACTTTCAGCCACGACAGATTTTATGTGCACCGGCTACCATTACTGAACACTTCGGAAAAATTTGTCAGCGATGAGTACCAAACCAGTGATGGTCAGATTACTAGCCCGCTGCCTTTGCCATTTGGGTCACCTCTGACCATCGAAACCAAACTAATCCAACTCTAAAAATTCCGGGTTAACCCATTTAGGGGAAGCAACCTCCACCGTTTGCATGGTGCAGATTTTTTTTCCCGATCTTTTCAACCTAAAGAATCTTTAAAATTTTTCAATTAAAGATTGTTAAATTTTTTCACTTCTTTAAACTGTTAACAGATGGCAGTACTAAACATTTTTTTGCTCATTTAACTGGAATACATTGAATACAAGTGAAAAAAAGACTAGATTTAGGCGTTTGCACTGTGCAAACGGCGCCCCTCTTAATCCCATCCTAAACATCGACGTATTTAAAAAATCGTATCTAAGTAGTACCAAGTTTCCAACTATTTATTTTCTAAAGCGGCGGCACTTGGGAGACATTCACCTTTTGTTATTCACCGCGCATTCAAGCTTCCAATTATAAGCAAACTGGAATTTTGCAACAGAATAATTGACAGCTGTAGGAAATCGGGCGACTTTTTTATTTCGTCTGCAAAATCTAAGGATGTGTTAAGGTTGAAAATGCTGGGCGTTTCGAATTGTGTCACAGTTGCAGAACTCCATCATTAACTCAATGTGGGAAAGTTTTTATGCATTAACGCGCATTTAATGCGCCAATACGAAATACAGATATCAAGTACTTTAATATTTCCCCGGATAAAATTTGCTGATAAAGATGAAATAAATTATATGGCGCTTGAGAAAAGCATATAACTTCCAAAACAAAACTTCACTCCCTTAAAAAAAGGTGCTTAAACAGACTGCTTTATTTCCACTTTGATATTTCAAAACTAAGGATTATATGAAGCAGAGACGTATTATATCTTAAATCTGCTGCAAGATCATTAACAGAAGATAAATGAAGAAACTTTTGAATAAAGCTGTTTTAAAATTCTGGCAAAGAATTTAAAAAATTGTTAGGTCATTAAAAATCTGCAAAGCATAAGCATTCTTGAAACTTAACTGAAATTTGATATTCTTGATCTTCGATCACTGTCTATGAAAATCACGTTATTATGGTTGGCTTTAAAAAGTTGTTTTATGGACATGCTTCATTTTCGGGGATAATCTACAATTAATTGTTCGAGAATATACTTCAAAAATAAGTAGATATCTGATAATTTAACATTTAACATCGATAATTTTAAGTTAAAAAGGAAATATAGTTAGATTTGTATAAGAATAAAAATAAGATTTAAAATTTCAAACTAAATTATGGTACATTAAGTCATAAAAACAATGATTACTGGGTTTATAATGTTTAGCATAAATTTTATATTTTATGTTTTTTTTAATCCTAGCATCCAGATATGTAAGTTTTTAGTCTCTTTTGTATAAGGAGAAAACTTGTATCAAATCCATGGGTTTATTGGTGCGTGAATGTTATGAAGAGACATTTAGCTCACTTAAAATATTTTGGAATGTCGTCGAAGTAAATGAATTCATGCTAATATATCATAACAGAATTTAAGCTTTGTAGAAGTGTCTCGGCAAAATATTCATGATTATTTATGTGAGGTTTAGGAGAAAGAATACTTTCATTGATCTAAAGGGTAATTTGAGGATTTGTTTAAATATTACATATAGTATAAATGTGCATTATATAGGACACAAAATGCATACTTTTCACTAAATATCCTGTCCACTGAGTGAAATAGATTTGTTTACATTCATAGGGGAAAAGAAAGTGTGATAGAATATACCGTTTGCGTCATAAATTCGTGCAAAGTTCAAAAATTCGCAATGAAAGAAGTAAAGCTCGAAAAAATTTTCTGTTTGCGGCAATAGGATCAGAGGGACATTGGATTTTTTTTCATGTAAAAAAAAAAAAAGTTTCCAAAAGTTACCGAAAGAGGGCGCTCACACGTCATACTGAGACTTTTTATGCAAATCAGGCTATCAATAAAACACCTGGCCGTAAATGGATCCGCCATTCGAAGCCGGCAGCATGCTTTCTTTACGCGATCGAACGTTGGCGGTTAAACTTTTATACAAGAATGGTGAATCCACAACTGTTGCAGTGCGAAAGTTTCGCACGGAGAAAGGACTGAAGGCAAAAAAGTCCTATTTCATTGAATGGGATACTGAATTTAGTACGACGTTTTGAGGAAACGCGGAGTTTGGAGGATCATCCACGAAGTGGCAGACCATCCTTGTACGCGGACAGCGTCCATGTTGTACAAAGTGTCATGGAAGATTTGGCAGACGAGACGCGCTAGTGACGCCCCTCACTTGCCTATTACCTTGTGCTGGTGGTAATGTTGAATATCCGTTACATTAAAAAGAAAGCGCAGTCTTATGTTATTGTGATCTGTTTGATTTTTCTGTTTCTGTTTGCCTGATTTGTATAAAACATCTCAGTATGACGTGTGAGCGCCCTCTTTCGGTAACTTTTGGAAACTATTTTTTTACATGGAAAAAAGAATCCAATGTCCCTCTGATCCTATTTGCTCAAACAGAAAATTTTTCTGAGAATTACTTCATTTATTACGAATTCTTAAACTTTGCACGAATTTATGACGCACCCGGTATTTCCAAGTTACCTTTACGAGAAATTCCTTTTTTAAATAACTAGGATTCAAACTCGGAATGGAAAGATCTGGGAGCTATATTCTGTTATTAAATATCTTATACTAACAAAGAAGAAGGATTTCAACAGACACAGGTTACAAGTATCGCGAGACCTAAAACTTCTGTGTTAAATATTCCACGCAAAACTGTTTATACGATTGTTTATTCTAACAAGGAAATAAGTAAGTTCCAGAATTTCATAGTAATTAGACCAATTCTACCATTAAAAACCACAATTTATGCGACTATAACTTTTCTCAGTCATCAAATGTCCAGCTCATTTTCTCAAACTCGATGTGACATTCTAGCTTTCTTTTGTGTGTGAGAGAGATATTAGGGACTCTAATGCACCATACAAGACTCGATTTAGCAACAAAGGCCGCCCGGGGATGAATTCCTGCCGGTGAGGCACTAGCAAAGCCAGCGTTGCGCAATCCCGAGACCCCAGGCCACCAAGCCACAAAACAGATGGAGGAGAGGAAATAAAATTTGGAACAGGGGCGCTGAAGGAAAAACACAAGCGAGGGAGAAACTAGGCACCGTGGTAGAACGCCCTCGATGGCCTCAAAGTCCTCACTGGAAGGCGAAATTACTTTAGGGGCGCGGAACACGAAAATGGAGCAAAAAAAAGGGCTGATTGCAATTGTATTTGAACAATATCGATCATCAACGACAACAGAACCATGTCTCGTCCGAAAATGAATATGATCAATTTTGGGGGAAACAGATGCAATCCTAGAACGCGTTGCCATCATCTCAAGGATAAAAAAAATAAAAAGAAAAGGAAAAGGGCGCTTACTGGCAACATGAATTATACATACGTATAAAGTAGACCGAGGATTGGGCAATATTAGCCCTACTGCCCGGTAGAGCTGCAGTCGATAGATCAGGATCACTGTTGAATAGGACAAAATCTCTTGATTTTTGCGAACCACGTTATATATCGCTCATTTATGCAGGTTCTTAACCTTAACCCTACCAAACCCAGTGAATATCAAGTTGTTTCATAAGTGACTGGGTCAGATATCCATGGGGAATCTTACCCCAAAGAATCCAACCAGACAGATAGGGGAGAAATTTCATCTAAACTGGAGATGATTTAATTTGTTAGGTGTTTCAATGTCGGACTGGGAGAGTATAAGCTCTTTTTTGGTATCTTCCTCAATTGCCGTGGCTCTGACAGGGGCTAAAACTTGTATAGAGATATAAGAGACTCTTCCTACGCAGTTCAACAGAAGGTAATTAACCCCTGTAAAACATAAGTTGACCGTAGCGCGTTTAACCAACACAACTCAACCAAACAAATAGTACTTTGTGAAGTGATGTTCTGGACTAATACGTTTTATGTATTTCTAAACTGTTCAATTACGGTACACGCTTTTGCACTTCTACAGGCTATCTCAGTCTACCTTAATTTCTCTCATAAATCATGGTTGATAACAAAGACAATAATTCAAAACTGTAAATAAAAGTTTCTTAATACCCTTAATAGGATGTCAGAAGCACATATAGTAAGATGTCATTGAATTAAGGTCTTGTTTACAAATTTATTGTTTTCCACGCGTTTTATTTAAGTAACAGAGACTAGTTTAATGTGTATATTGTAAGGGTTGTCCAAATATTCCACTATTTTTCTGGCAAGATTAGATAGTAGTTTCCAGTCTTGTTAAAGACTGTCAAAGACTGGTCAGTCTTTAACAAGAATAACTCTTATGACAACATTCATATATAAATTTTGATTTCCTATTACATTTACGAGAAAATTCAACATCAGCATCTGTGTTAGAAATGCTCTAGCATTAGTCCATCTAATGCTCACAATTAAGCTATAATTAAATCATGAGCAAGTAAGGCTCGATCAAATGAAATAAAAATCCACAAAATGAAAATCAACAGTTGTTGTCATAACACAGCCTGTTTTAGCCTTTAATAATAATGCCATTTTAATGATGGGATCTAATGACCTCGCATCTTGTCATTTATCTAAAGGGGAGAAATTAAATAAACTACCCGTCTTATTAAAGTTTAGTAGATTAAACCCTGTTTGACCCTTTATTTCATGTTATTGTTTATGACCTTTCACATACACAGCTCCTTTAATTTACTGTTTATCTATTCAAGAATGCATTTACTCTCATTTTCATAGCTTTACGCATCCCAAGAGTACACTAAAAAGATTCGAAACCCTCAACACTCCGAAGAATAAAACGAAGGTATTTATTTATTATTCAGGACAATGGGCTGAGAATAAAACTCGTGATTATAAATACCAAAGCATTACACAAGCCGTAGGAAAAACATATTCATCACTGAAAGCAATATTCTTTTTTCACGGGAAATATCACAATAAGCGAGAACAAGAAATTAATAAATTATATTATTCAGCTGCAGTTACTAAATAATAAATTTAACCCGATGACAGATGAAAGGTCAAAGGGCTTTACGTCTCAAAGAAATAGTTGCCGATGGTAATAACTCTGAGGAAAATAGATCAAGTTAGAGAGAAAAAAGTTATGTCGACAAAATGTTTTGCTTCATTAAAATGCCATGTCAGTTCACATCTGAGATCTTCCATCGCACACGTCATCCTTTGTGGAATTTTCTCCGCTGAATCTTCCTAATTAGAGATATAACGCAGGTAAGAAAATTCAAACGCGTATTTTCAAATTATGTTATCTGCATTTGAAAATAGATCTTGAAATTCAATGTGTGGGATTTTAAAAACATTATTTTTTTATTTAATATTTTCAGAAAATAATTTAATTTTTGTAACAAATGGCATTAATAATTTAGTTCGCAATAAAAATTTAAATACTGAATTTTTTTAAAAATAAAACTGCAAGCTCTGTATTTAAATCTCCACCTTCATTAAAAAAAATCAATGCGTGGGATTTTCAAAAACCTTTTTTGTTTTCTTATTTAATATTTTCGGGAAATAACATAAAGACTGTAACAAATGACATTAATAATTTAATTCGCAATAAAAAATTAAAACTGCAAGCTCTTTATTTAAATGTCTACCTTCACATATATATGACAGGCGTTGGCTCTGACTGTTATAAAATATCAATTGCAGTCGTCTCGTTTAAGAGTCCATGGCATCGAAGGCAGACACTCAAAATAAGTACTCAGCATCGTCCAATTTAATTAGAATTTATTTCAGCTCAACTTCACGTAAACCACTTCTCCAAATCTACACGTTTCAGCGCTCGCCATTTTCAAATTCGTGGACCCGGCTAACGCACGTCCACCATCAACGATTTAATGCCGCGTTCTGCGTAATTCTAGGTCTTCATTAACACGTCTACCTTTATGGGACATGCACCTCCTGGAAAATTCTAGAAGCATTTGTTTCCCGCCCAACCCTGTACATTTATCTAAAAATAAATTCCCTTCATGGAACTTCAATATCGCGAATCGATGGTCAACTAACGAAACGGGGAAAAACCTTTTTTCTCGACGCGTTTTACCGAGGATTTTCATATCAGATTCCGCTATTTTTAAGCCCCCTGTAATTTGAACTTAACTATTCTTTCCCTTAATTAATTCTTGCCATATATATATATATATATATATATATATATATATATATATATATATATATATATATACCGACTTTATCCAGGTGCTACCTCCGTTTTGACCGACCACCCCGAGGAGTGACATTTGGAGGGTCTTAAGTGGAGTTAGAACATGTAATAAATAGAAAATCGTATAGTAGATTTTTTTTACAAAATTATTAATTTGAGAAAAACACATTCTGACACATGTCTGAGAATAACTAAAAGAAACATACTCAAATTTATTAGGTAATGTTAACATTTAATTTCTATTCATATTATTAACATTAATTGTATCATTGATTACAAATTTGCACAGAAATCATCATAAAAATTATTTTCATACATTAAAAATTATTAGAACACATAAAATCCTAGTTACACATATTAAATTATTTTTGTGCTCTCGCCTGATAAATATAACACAAATTAATTATTACTCACCACCACCCTCATTGGAGACTGAAGATAATATTTCGTTGTCTAACTAAAATCGGTCCTAAAGTAGACCATAGAAATCAGCAAACAAAAAAATGGCGCGTCGCTGAAGAGCGGACAACCCAGAGGTCTTTTTTAGTCGCTGCCTTTTCTTCCACAGCCCAAAAAAAGTTTGAAAAATTCCTGTACCGGAAAAGCAGAGGTCAGAAAATGTTCTCGAACAATTAACACCTTTCAGCTATCATTGGTTAAAAAATGTTGCTAGGTCGTTGGTATGGGGAAACTAAGTCCCCCCTAAATGCCCAAGAGGGTGGCAAGTAATTTTCCCTTCTGCGCAGATGACCTTGGGTACTATTCGTGCTCTTACAGGTTACGCTAAATTGCCTCCGGGAGGAACATTCCGTTCTTCCCGGAAAAACCGGTACGAAAAACCACAGGCATGAATTTAAGCACATATACATTTTAAGATTTACAAAATAAAATAGATACACTTTTAAATGTGCATGTAACCGAATTAATGATGTATCGAGATTAGGAAATATATTTTTTTAGAGACAAAACAGAATATTAATGAAAATATTTACAAAGTCGAGTTCCATGTCACAGAGGGCTTGTATATTCTCCCATCCACTGACTTCACAGAAGGGACTCCCGGTCTACGGATTGAACGTACCCATATCCGGCCTAGACACGAAAGTATTTAATGACGTTCATGGGTAATCGAACGTATCACCTCAATTCCGAAACCCAACTTGTACCACTAGTCTACGCCGGGCACACCACTCTTATAAATGTACTAGCCGCTGCGCGACCAGCATGGTCGGTTTTAGTTTTATATTTTCTTTTGCAAAAGAACTCAACTGGAAGAAACGTATGTAAGGAATGTTGCTATTACCTGTCATCATAAATATACTTTGTTAAGTGGTAGTGCGATCTCAGCCAAAAAATTTATAATCATTGCAAAATTCTCTATAAGGCTGATTCTAAAACATCGGGATTAAAAAAAAATACGAATTTCCATTACTTCAGAGCAGAGTTAAAAATAAGACCGAGAAACTCAACAACAAAGATTTTTAAAATTACATTCCTCTCTGTATGTAACATTTTTCAAAATTAAGATATCTACAATTTATCATTACATCAAATAAGAAATTGTTGGAGAAAAATTTTTCACGTGTAAAAAGGGAATAAAAATTCAGCAAGTACTAAAATATAGTGTGGATTACATCACTCTCTGTATGTACTATTGTTCACAATTGAGATATCTACACTTAATCATACCAAATAAAAAATTGTGTGGAAAATTTCTTCACTTATAAAATGGAGTAAAAATTCAGCAAGTACTACTAAAAATTTGTAGACAATTAACTCTTACTTACTATTAAGATATTATAATGCGATTATTAATATTTTACTATGATATTCCTCAAACTTCTTGAAATACACAGTTGAGTATTTCAGAAATAGGAGATACTACAGTAACAGAATCAAAAGAACGGACTCTAGATAACCTATATACAGTTGTCCATGACTAAACACTGGATTTGATAGGTCTAAACATATTTTGTCAAGCGTTTGTCCTCTTACATACATTTAGAAAAACTGATGGAACAAAAGAATAAATTATCTCGTGAATAAATTAAAATTATTCACGAGTAAAATACAGCAATTAAATTGTACCAAATTACGTGCTATCGTCAAACCACAACACACACGAGGTCGGCCGCTAATGTTTACATCTGGTAGTTGCAGCCGTTGCAATTCGAAAAGTAGAAATTTCGCCGATTTTTGTGCCGCATACCTACGCGTGTTATATATAGATATTTTGGTTTTAGCTGCCAAACTGCATGTAGGTCACTTTGTGGGTAAACTGTTTCATGTGGATAAAAGTTTTTACTCTAAACTCCCACATAACAGTTAAAGTTTAGTAGATCATTCCTAAATCTCAAAAGTAAAAGTTAGAATTAAATTGTTATTAGCCTAAAAGATAGTTATAAAACAAAGGAGTATAGCGTACTTCTTTCGTGAAAAACACAGAATAACTCTCGGCTTTAGGATTATTTCAATATAACTATCTGAATAGCTATATGTTTCTGAATGCAATTCCCACAGAACGTATGGATTGTCAATACCGTGGTTCACAGGGTCATTATTGATTATCCGTGTTTTACGGGACCATCTGCAAATTAATTAGCTTGGTTAATCATGGGTTCAATGTGCTTTGTCAAAAAGTATTGATCTGAGCTCTAAACGGAAAGTTGCCTAGATTCGCAAAGAACCGGGTGATTCAAAATTCAGTGAACATTTTACAAGCCTTATTACAATGAATAATTAATGTATGATAACGCAATAAGTACTCATGATATAAGACCCGAAATAAATTACAAATATTAATCAGAAATATATCCCCCAGATGGTTCTCCTTCTATAACAAAAGGCAAGGTTCCTTAAAACAAATGTTGAATATCAGGACCATTATCCGCGAGCTATACCTGAAGACGCGGTACGATGTTATATACACCATTACACAGCATTTCTGTGGGTATCAGGAGGATGTGCTGATCTTCATATTGCAGAACGATCGCAAGCATCGGTTGTTGATTCAAAACTAGGACAATAAAGCTCCATCGACAGTGGCTTATATAGTAATTTCAACATGGCAAATTACTCTCATTTACTAATTCTTCTTGCCTTTGCAGTTTTCATAGCGACCACGTTTGTAAGTGCGTAAATGTGGGTTCTACGTCATCTAGTGAACATATGTATTATTGATTTTAAAATTATTTTCTTGGTCTTATATAAAACTCTACGATAAATCCTGTATGTCTGTGTTAATATTTGTTAATTATTCACTGTGATGAATCTTTTAAAAATGTTTATGACATTTAAATCAGCCGACATTTTTACATTCCATCATTTCGGTCAAACTCTTGGTAATCATAAATTGCGAAATTTAACCCTAGATTTACAGAACCCGTCATTTACTTTGATTTGAGATATTATACATCAAAGAGTACATAAATCGAAAACTTGAAAACTGTTTTTCCATGTTGTTATTAACTCGCTTTCTTGTTTGTTTGTGTGTGTTGTGTGTTTGTCCCGTACAAATCTTGCAATCTATTTTTAACTAACTTCCCGACTAGCTAGACATTTGAAACTTTTAGAATAGCCTAGAACACGATGACAATGCATTATTTTAATACTTTTAGCCATCTTTAAGCAGAATGGAATTCATTTTCAGTTAATTTTCTTTTGTAGACTGGTGCAGCCATCCATCGGCCGGGACGAGAACGAAAAGTTAAACGCAACTTCCAATTAACTTCATTTTCTGTCAAGTTGATGGGATAATTCATCAAAAAAATTTAAAAAGTATTTATTAATACATAGAACTGTCAAGTTTATATGATTCAACAGAAAATTTAAAAACATGGTATATTAAAAGTTCTTTTTATCTTGTAATTATTTATCAATTTATGTTTAGTAATTTATGCTTTTATGGATGCTTTGACATGTATACGTATAAGGAATCTCACATGTCGATCTTTAAATACGGAACAGGAGAACGAGGCATTTACGTCTTTCGATTGCTTCTTGGGTCAAATAATTGTCGTCACGCTTGACCAATACCAGCTCCAATCAAATAATCCAATTGATGGGAATAATAATTTTATTAACTAAAATCATTATGATTATTTACTTCATTAACAATTTATGAGAAGTGTAAAAGACTGGATATTTACATATTTACAAAGAGCAGAGATAATGGATAGTCACGGTTGAATGCATATACAAACTCTATTTTATACTCATCCCAGCACAAAAGAAAATTTAGTTTTATTTGCCCAGATGATTATCTGTGGTGCAATATGTCCAGCGACTCCTAGGTGCCAAACAGAAAAACGAAAGTAGTTATATATTGGAAAAGACAATATTAAAAGTGGAGAATTAATGGAATAGAATCGATAACCGGTGGGGCATTATCTATATATATAAAACAGTTCCGTAACAGACTCACTGAGTGACTGACATACAACGCACAGACCAAACCGCTGGACTTAAAGGGTTGAAATTTTGCATGGCGATTCTTCTTATAGTGTAGGGGTGCACTAAGAGAGATTTTTTAAAAAGTCTTCTTGGATTTTTTTAAATTAAATTTTTAAGCTGTTTTAGTAACTTTTTTTAAGTTTGCATTTAAAATAATAATTTGAGGGTTATAAAATTTATATCACGAGGCAGATAATAAAATTTCCTTTCAAATGAAATCTTTTTCGAATCTTTAAATTCATTTTTTGATTTTTGTTGAATTTTTAAAGATTAATTTTTAGAATTCAATTTATTAAATGCCGATCACGTGATTTTTTTTTCTGGTACTTTAAGTAAATTTATCGTCAAGTGCATAACAACTAAATAGACAAAAAAATATTTTTTTCTTGCTAATGCGACAGACGATTGGACATTATTTTGTCTATAAAAATATCCCTTACAATGTTTTTATAAATATATATATATTTTTTCTACATCAATTGTATATATTGATCGTCGTATTTATTATAAATATATATATATATATATATATATGTATATTTTTGGCATTAATTGCATACATTGACCGTTGTATTTAATTTGAATGTACTCCGTAGCGAAGTGCGGGTTTTCAGCTAGTTATTACATACATATTCTAATTCATAACTCCCGGCGCTTTAATTCTAAACATATGTATATAGTATATTTTTCTGGGAGCACACCGATTATTTTCAGCCAATCTAACGGGTCACCATTGTAAATTTTTGATAGTTAATCATTATAAATAGAGGCTATATTCATAAATGATAATATTCGTAATCACTACAAAATCCACACGGTTTGAGAATTGAGTCGCGCGTCAAGATCAGCGATAAAATGTTCCAAATTTCTCACAGTTGACGCATTTGAAATACCGCTGATGAGATGCATCGAGTTATCAATATTTCAATGGTGTAACGTTTAAACCGGTCATCTTATCATATCTACTTGTCACTTGGGATGATTAGAACAATGAATTTTACAGTTGAAAAATCCTTTTATAATTTATTATGTATAATTTAAACTGTCTATTTCGCGAACGGAGATTACAGTTATGCCAGTAGTTTGACAATATATTAAGACAAAATGTTCGCTTTTTACCCTACCTGGATAGGGTAATCAGTTACATATCTCATAAGTATATTGAGCTGTTAAAAAATATCAAGTACAAATGAAGACAAAAAACTATCAAGTACAAATTCTTCTTAAACCAGTTCTTAAAGGAAATCGATAAATAGCTAAACGAAAATGAAGAGATAAAAAAAATATTCTATATAGCTACATTAAAATGCTTATTGATTTAAAATAGAGTTGACTAATTTATAACATGAAGATGATGCACTAAGATGAAAATAGAGGTGCACTAAGAAAGATTTTTGAAAAATTCTTCTTAGATTTTTTTAAATTAAATTTTTAAGCTGTTTTTGTAACATTCTTTAAAGTTTGCATGTAAAATAATAATTTGAGGGTTAAAAAATTTATATCACAAGAAAGATCGTAAAAATTCCTTTAAAATGAAATCTTTTTGGAATCTTTAACTCGATTTTCTGAGTTTTGGTGAATTTTTAAATATTAATTTTTAGAATTTAATTAATTAAATGCCGATCACTTGATTTCTTTTTTTTCTGGTGCTTTAAATAAATTTATCGTCACGTACATAGCAACCAAATAGACAAAAAAAAAAAATTTTTTCCTTCTAATGCAGCAGACGATTGGATATTATCCAAAAAAAAATAAATATCCCTTACGATTTTTTTAGAAATATATATATATATATATATATATATATATATATATTTACATCAATCGTGTACATTGATCGTCGTATTTACTATAAATATATATATTTATTTTTTTGGCATTAATTGACCGTTGTATTTAATTTGAACGTACTCCGTAGCGAAGTGCGGGTTTTCAGCTAGTATGTATATATGTGATGAGAATCAATAAAAGTCGGTGAACAATGAATGTCCTTAATCTAGCGAATATTTCAGAAAAAGTAGACTGAGGACAGTATTTCTCTAGGATAAATCATGAGATGCGTTCGAAATTTTCAATTATTTCATAATTCCTCACTTAAAACTTGATATATGAACTTTATACTTCGTTCTTTCATCCTTCAAAGAAGACTATACTTTTTGAAATATGCGTTTCTCTTGAGGGAGTTCTAAATTTCAGTATACTTTTCGAAGAAGGTATATTCTCTTATTTATTGCCTACTTCTCTATCCTTATGCATCTTTATGACATTCTCATCTATGATTCTTTTACGATTTGATTTCGTTATTATCCCTTATTCGCATTCCGAAATGCGAGCATCTACCGCGCTCTTGAAAATGTAAATGTTTTAAAGTACTCCTGGGGGTGTGTGTTAAGTATTAGCCGTAAATTGGATTCCGAACGTAAGAAATATAAATGATTCCAGTTTGGAAGGGGGCTTCTATACGTTACTTCTCTCGGCATCAGTTAAGAGGAAGTTAAAATATATATTTTATTCACATACGGAAGTCGGATAAGTAAAAAAAAATATATAACTCTCCTTATCGTTGAGAAAGGATGAGGGAGAAAAGTAAATTGATTCCTTTATAAAAGGAATCAATTTCATAAAGGAGTAATAATGTATACATACATATATATATATATATATATATATATATATATATATATATATATATATATATATATTTATATATAGGCACTCATTTCCAAAATTATACGATGGAACTTTAGAAGGGTCAACTAGGTATGTACAAAGTATACAGAAGAGATAAAGAGGGGATTTTACAGCTCTTCAAAGTAATAACCAGCATTCTTTAGCATCCGTTCTTAACGTTCTGAAAGCTGCAGAATACCGTTGGCAGCACCTGTTCTGTTGATCCTTGTCGTATTGAGAGACGACACGTTTCTTAGAAAAGAGGGAGAGTCAAGTCCCAGGAACAGAAAACGACATTGTTAAGAGGGAATGGATAATAAGTAACATGAGGAAAGCAGGCAACGGGGCTTGACCAGCTAATAAATGGTGACCAGCTGGATTTAATGAACTAAGCATGCAAAATTGGAATGTAAAAAGGGTCACCAGTGAGAGATGAAAAGGGAAAAATAAATTTATGTTGTTGACTTCGTTAGAGTGATCCAGGAGATCAAAGGGAGTCGTGAGAATTTGGGGAGTGTGAGAAACTCCAGAATGAACAGCAGCAGTAACAAGGGCTGACGCCCCCTTCAATTTAGTTTGGAGGAAGTATTATTATAAAAATATATGTGCAACCAATAATGTAAGTCCAGGTTGACCCATTGGTCAGAAGGTGGGCACCAATAGAAGCAAAGAATGAAGAAGTGAAATTAAGTTGAGCATAATAAAAATTCAGCAGAGGAGAGGAGAGCAGAGCAGATTGGGCTGAGAAGTCAAAAGACGTAGATCGCATCAGAGGCTGTAAGGGACGCATTAACCCTGGCAGATATGTACGCCCCAGAATTAATATTGAGAGAGACTAGAAGTAGTTGTGTTGAATAGACCGAAATGATGGAATGAGTTTGTAAGCTGACGTTGAGATAGGGAGCTGATGATGTTAAGAAGCCCATCAGATGGATCCAGGCAGAGGATTTGTAGTTCGTAAGCCTTAGCCCAGTGAAAACCCAAATTAAGTCCGATTCCCTCATCCAGTTGTTCGCCAGCAGATTTGGACGGACGTCAAAGAGCAGTGGAGGCCACCGCATCCCCAAGTCAAGAGATGCCCAGATGAGAAAGATTGACTACAGTAGAACTTCCCGACAAGCCTAGTTCAACGGAACAGCTATGACCCTCATCCCCAGCGTATACTTACCAGCGTCCATCCGCAACGAGTTCGTGTCGACGGGAAATGTCCACTGGTTCACGCCGCAATCGTATCGGCATGTGCCCGCTACGAGGTGCAGGAGATGTCCGTCGATCAAGTTCAACCAATCAGAAGGAGGCGCCGAGCGAGATCTTGAATCATCGACGGAGAGCCTCTATTGTTGAAAGGAGTGGTGTCTATTGTTATGCGGGAGCAGTCTTCCAAGGTAGGGAGAGTTTTATATTTGCTTTTCTGCCAATGCCCAGCGCGTATAGTGAACGAGTTAAGTAGATTGGGTTAGGTTAACTTTGATTGATGATTTTATATAGATATATATCACATGGTAGCATTAATTGAAATGATATTTTGCATAAGATATGAGTCATAATGAAGTGTTTATATATGTGTATATTCTGATGTTATATTAATAAATTAATTGATTAGAGTACACCTGAGTAATCATTTCTGGTAACATCCAAGTACTTCCACTATTTAACAAAGATTACTGTTACAGTCCTTCGGATGAAGTGGTCGAAAGCCTGCAGCATCTCTGGTGGAATTCACGGAGCGGTTCCTTCATCTTGGGGATGATATCAAAGTCACAGGGACTTAAGTCCGGGAAATATGGGGGATGGTAGAGAAATTCCAAGCCCCAGCGAGCAAACACATCAGCCACAGTGTGCGCACAAGCATTGTACTTCCATCAGTACGATGCAACAAATTATCTCGTACGATAGACCAGTAACTAAAACATGGCTGTGTTCCTCCTGTCACAGTAAAGGCGTGTAATGTTTGAGGGGAGAGCGCATTTGCCCTGAGGTATGGCAGATATGTTACATATTCGTGGTGTAAGCTGCTTTCCTGGGTACTACTGCGTGGGGGCCCTACAACAGTGTTGCCACTCGTAAAGTTCCATCCCTCGTGTTTACAAAAGTACTTGCCTGATATTGAAAGTGAGTGTTTCGTGCCTCACAAAAAAGCTTCGTGGTCCGCGTTTGAATTACGCCTACTCTAGAGTAAATTCATAAAACAGTATATTTTCTTAAATGAATGTTTGTTTTATGGAGATTCTAATGTATTTTTTTTCTAGACCGAAACGTTATATTTTGTTTCCGTATCAGTATTGAGTTGTTTCTTTTTAAATTTATGATCCTTTTTCAATTCCCACTATTAGTTCACACTCTCCCTATATTCAATTCTTACTATTAGTTCACACTCTTCCTATATATATTTATATATCTTGTTCAAATTTTCAATCGTTAATAAAATACTTTTTATTCATCCACTCAAGTTCAAATACATTTTTTTAAACTTGTAGTGGATGACACTTGATGTTAATACAGTTTTTTCAAATATTAATTCAATAATTAAATTAAATTAATTAATTTTAGTTTTATATGGGAGAAAAAAATTTCTTGGCAATAATGGTGTTCACAGAATCGAGCCAATATCAGTGCAATTCCCCGCCAAAAAGTAACTAAAATAAAATTTTTCTTTGTTGACCTAAGTAGGAATTGACTTTAAAAAATTTTTTATATTACTTGTGTGTCTATTACTTTACGAGTGAAACCCAGGATACGGACAGAAAAAATATTTCCTCTTCGGTACCGCAAGTTAGGATGCGAGACATTTGCAAACCGCAGAAATTTCAAGTGAACTAAATTAAGAATAAAAACTATGGTTAGGATCCAAAAACTATGTAATCCTTCACAATACATTCACTTCACTTTATATATTCAAAACAAAGCGCTAAGCATAATGATATAATATTCGTTCCTTCGATAGTTCAATTTTTAAATCAATTTTCATTTCAGTTGATTGAGCTGTTTAAAGGTTTTGTTTCCAACGCATATCTTAGGTTTACTCGACTACACTTTATTTGTACTTTTGTTTTCGAACTTTCTATGATGTTTATGTGTCGAACAAGCTTTAAACTGTAGGCTCCAATCTATTTATTCCCCGTCTACCAAAAATTAACCTCAGCACTCCAAAGAATAATCAACCAAGTAACCTATTAACTAATGATGTTTATTAAACACAAATACAATATATCATGGTTTATAACTAGTCGTTGTATCTACAACCTGATTTATTTATAAATGTAAAAGATTTTAATTTCTCTTTATTCCCCACTGATAACATTTTTTTACACGGTTTTAAATATTTTAAACGATCGTACTTATTAATTATGTTTCAAATTCCCCGTATTTATTTCATATTTTTGTACTTTCTTCATTTAGTGAGTTATTATCAAGTATGAACGCTAACTGCCTCGTTTAGCAGCAAGGAAAAGTAATTGCAGCATCAGATGCTTTTGACTTAATTTAATCACTAGGAGCTTAACCAATGAGAGTACAGCATAGAATTATCAAAAAATTCCAAGAACAAGAACACCAGATGTAAATGAAAATAATATGTACTTCGACACCACAAACTTAATACCCCCGTTTGATGCAATATTACTTGTTACATATAAAGAGCTCAGAAATAAAGTGAACCAAGTCCATGAAAGTCAGTTCTGAGAAAACTGATCTTCAATTTGGACAACCATATTGATCAATAATTGACTTTTGTTTGTGTTTCCTGCTTCAATAACGTAAAATTTATACTACGGGTTTGGTCCAATGTTGCAATGAGAAATAGAATGTTTTTACTGTATCATGGCAATGTTAGTACGAAATGACCAAAAAGTTGGTTCACTTTAACTCTGAACATTCGATATATTAATCATATAATATAATTTGGTTCAGGCTTTGCGTCTTACGATAAGCCGTAGTTTAACGTCCGATGCAAAGATAAAAATGATACTGATTTATTAATCAATACATGCTTCCAACAGGAAAAGGGAATTACCTAATGAAAAAGTATATAAATTGTTATAGTAGGATATTAGTTGCAAATGACAAATGCGTTTAATCTGCTTTCCTTAGTAATCTCTGCAATTTAAGACTGATCTTCACTACAGCATTGCAGAAAATCTATGGAAGCAATATGCAATATCCAGATAAGAAGATAAATCTGTCTACTTTGCTTTTTTTTATCCCAGACTTTATAGTAATCAGCGAAAAACTCCTGATTATATAAAATGTTCGTTTTTTTCCGAGTACAAAAATGAATAATTTATGCAACCAGAAACAATCTACCTAAATGAACTGTCCATACGTAACCTTATCATCAATAGAGAATGCTTATATACGAGTACTGTGCCCTGGATATTAAAGATTGGGCTAATATTTCGAAACATGGATGAGTGTTACACTGTTCTTGTGCCTAAAGTTTTTTTCTTAATTTAATGCATACTATTTACCTCTAATAGTAAAATTCGTGATGTTCTGCTAATACGGACGCCGTTTAGATTTATTAGATTCTCAAAGCATAGTTTCTGGTTTGAATTGAACGCTACGTTGATTTGTTTCCAAAAGTCTTTCCTTTTTCAACGTTCTCACAATCCCCTATTATTCCATAACATCACGTAGGAAAATAGTAATATAAGAGAAAATTAGGAGTTTACGGATAAAACAGTGATTTTTCTTCTGTTGTAGAAATATATTAAGTTATATATCTTAACGTTTGTTAAAAATTATTAAGCATGGCTAAAGTATTTTCCTTGACGAAGGTTATTGGGTTATGCATATTCAGTTTTTATGCTGAAATGCCTATAAACAAAATGTTTGCATAATCATTTAACTAGACGAATTCGATCTTTATCCTGAACAATTTTTAAACCTCCAATTTAGACCTCATGTGGCGAAAGATGATGTGACACTAAAAGGCCGAAGCAGAAAAGAAAATAAACAATTATTGATTTGCGTCTCGAGACCAAAAATATGCTACTATTTCTAAGACAATTTAGTCCAAGAGATGAAAATAAGCTTATGTCGTTATCAGTAGTAGACACCCCAAAAAGCTGCAAGAAAAAGGTTTGCATCGTAAATTAATCCACTAGATTTCCTGTTTGAATTGATAAATGTCATTTACCACTGAGGAAGATTATCTTCGAGATAGTTTCCTCGGAAGAGGCTAGTGGCTTTAAGAGATTTTCTTCAGAAAACAGTAATTTATGGCAAAAAATTTTAAAAAGTTTTTCCCATTCTATCATTTAAAATATTCCTAAGGTGTAGTACACGCTATGCATATTCAATGGAAGATTAACTATTTTCAAGATAGGTAAAAGCTAATATGTTTTCCCTTCCTTTAAAAAGTTTTATAAAATGTTTGAACATGAAAAATGTGTTACTAAATCTATCGTACTATTTTAAAAGTATGCCAGTTTATGTAACAGTGTCTACAATATGTCAGAAGTGAAATATGAACCATTCACAAGCAAAATCGGTGAAGTCCACCTTTTGAAATTTTTGTAATTTTAGTGTCAAATAACTTGATGTACTCTTAACTTTTGACATTCAGAATACATTTCCCAAATAATAAGCATTAACACTACTCAATGGCAAAACTTTTTTCGGGCCATCGAATAATAAGTAACGTTTTTCAGAAGCCAATCCGGTTAAGTCCATACCCTAATGTAAATCGTTGTAATAATGCAATTCAAACGCAGAAGCAAGTACTTGATGAAAATTGTGAAAGCGTGAACCCCTGCAACAAGTCTTGAAAATACAGACTGGGTCTAAAATAAAAACACAGTATCTGAGAAAAGAAAATAAAAACACAGTATCTGAGAGTTTCTGATTACCGACATGACCTTACAAGACAATAATTCCTCATCTGACTTCATTGCATCAATAATATGCAATGCCTTATATACTGTCCGGTATTTATGAATGAATAAGTTGAAAAATATTTGTTCTGCAGCAGTCTATAAATTAAAAGCCAAGAATAGTGGTAGTATAACAAAGTAACAGCTCATAACAGGAGGAATGGGTAATGTTGTATCATATCTTTCTGGTGGTTAAGAACGCAAAAATTTGCTTCATGCAGTTATTAAAATATTGCCTAAATTACCTTCAAGCTATGTGTAAAATGGTCGACTATAAACATGAGAGGATTTTGCATTTTGAATCTAAGTATATCAATAGTTTAACTGTCAAGTTGCACTGAAATTCTGTGTTACAGTACACAAAGGCTCATCTGTTTTCTTTAGGTCCACTTTTACTCGAATTATAGTGGAAGATTCCAGCCTGTTTCGTACAACTATCACTAGAGGGTACGTAATATTTTCCACAAACATCTATTTATATACACTGTATTTATATACACTGTAAATAGGCAAAGAACAAAGCAAGCACCTTGATAACTTCATAATCTCTCAGTTGCCTTAAACTGACACAGAACATTTACTTCAGAATGTGCACATTTATGCGCGATGTGAGTCACATTTCAATCACGTGTCCCGCTGCACTCAGTCCAACCTATTTTCATTATAAAAGAGAAACAAGTCATTCCCAAAGCAGGGTTGGTCATTTGTAGCAGTTTATAAAATTGTTAAGATATAATATATATATATATATATATATATATATATATATATATATATATGTGTGTGTGTGTGTGTGTGTGTGTGTGTGTGTGTGTTAGTTATGCCAAAAATTATACCTCAGTCACTAACGTCGTAAAACTTACTCCATAACTTCATTTGGCCGATTAATTTTTAAATCTAATTAACCCCTTTTCAACATTTCATAATTATCATAAACTGCTGGCCACCCAAATTGCAACACCAAGAAAGACAAGAGATATCACAACAAAATTTATTAGATAACATGTTGACCAAGTATCAAATGATTTAATTTATAGACTTCTGTGAAGTGTGGTTCCTGCCAAAATCAGTAGCCAGAGTAGCCGCCATTGTTGGAGATCACAGCTGCCACACGCCTCGGCATTGATAGAGTTCTTGGGGTACAGCAGACCAAGCAGCTTCCACACGTTGCCAAAGTTGATCTGCTGTGGCAGCTGGGGATGGAATCTGGGTCAATCGTAGAGCAACCATGGACCACATGTTTTCTATCGGCGAAAGATCCGGAGAGCGAGGCGGCCAGGGAAGCAATTCAATCTGGCGATTGACGAAGAACCGTTGGACAATGCGTGCCACGTGTGGTCGCGCATTATCCTGTTGAAATATGGCTGTGGACAAGCCCTCAAGGCAAGGAAGGACAACTGGCTCCAACACCTCGGAGATGTAGCGCTGGCTGTTTAAAGTACCGGCAATGCGTACTAGAGGTGTGCGAGAGTGATATCCAATACCACCCCATATCATAATACCCGGTGCAGGACCAGTGTGGCGGTGCATAACGCAGCTGTTCAGCATCCTCTCTTCACGGTGTCTCCAGACTCGAATGCGACCATCGTGGTGTTGCATACAGAAGCGTTACTCGTCAGTAAAGACAATTTCATTCCATTCTGCCGTCCACATCCTTCTGCCATCGCACCATTGGCGGCGGAGACGTCTGTGGTTCTGCGTCAAGGGTAGACAAAGCAATGGACGTCTTGCGGACAGACCACTCTGCTGTAAACGGCGCCGAATGGTACGCGCAGACACTGGATGATGCGTTACAGACTGCATGTGCTGTGCCATGGTTCGTGATGTGACTGAGCGATCAGTCACTGCCATGAGCACAATTTGCCTGTCATCACGTGAAGTGGTGCGCTGAGATGGATGCGATCGAACACGACGGTCCGTCGTACCCTCCTGCATACAACTATCACATATCCGCATTATAGTTGTTTGGTTTCGTCCAACACGACTACCGATTTCCCTGAAAGATAATCCACAATCTCGGTAGGCCACTATCCTTCCTCTGTCGAACTCGGATACTTGATCAAAAGATGATCGCTGTTTTCGACGAGGCATAATTAATGGTTTTTTTTTTAAAAACCACAAGAAAATCACAATTGCCGAACTTGAAATCGTCCAAATCTCCAAGCCTTAAATAGCGCTTTGAAGTGGCGCCACAGGCGCGCGTGATGTGCGTCTGCGCTGAAATTCTGATCATTTGCATATCTCACCTCCGCTAATGCATGTTGTAAATTTCATGTTATTTGCATGTTTCCTTCAGGGTGTTAGGGTGTTGCATTTACAGTGGCCAGCAGTGTATCTACCCTCAGGCGCGCTATGAGCAAAACATCCTAAACCTCACCATGGGAAAACGGCATGCTAGGGGTGTTTAGACTTCTACATTGTAACCATGTAAGAAATCGCGTAACGATGAAATTGCGGAGTTAATAAAAATCATGACCTCAAGCAAAGTTCCATTTCAAGAATGTCGAGGTGTTACGTGACGTATAATTGCATTTTTACACTTACTCACTTCATATAGACTTCGAGGATTCCTTCGGGCAAATAAATCAAATCTCACTCACTCAGAATGTCTTTATGTAAGATGTTTTTATGTATGAAACTCTGAAGTATAATTGAGTTTTGACCACTCATGCAACATACAAGTACAATTTTAATATATATATATATATATATATATATTAAAAAAGGAAGAAATCATGATAAAGAAGTGCGGTTTGCAAGAAGGGGCTCACAAGGAAGTCAGAATTTTTTAGCAGACAAAAAGGTTTTCAAAGTTTAAAATGTCACCGGTAGATTGCGCTGACATGCGACAGATTCAGCAGAATTGTACATATCAATCTTGCAATAAAAGACCGTGATACACGAGGATTTGGAGGATCGACCACCAAGTGGAAGCCCCCACCCTCCTTGGCGGAGGGCCGCATTACTGCGGTGGAAACCGTTATGAATAATAAGGCGGCGGAATCGTCCCCGGGGAGTACCAGTGCTCAGAAAGCTGGAGCAGTGACTTTTTTTAACTTTTATTTTTCTGCTAAAAAAATCTGACTTCCTTGTGAGCCCTTTCTTGTAAACTACACTTCGTTTTCATATTTTCTTCCATTTTTATGAATTTTAAAAATTTTTACGAACTTTTCGCTCACTATATATATATTTATATATATATATATATATATATATATATATATATATATATATATATATATATATATATATATATATATATATATATATATATATAAATATATATATATATATATATATATATATATATATGTATATATATATATGTATATATGTATATATATATATATATATATATATATATATATATATATATGTATATATATATATAAATATATATATATATATATATATATATGTATATATATATATAAATATATATATATATATTTATATATGTATATATATATATGTATATATATATATATATATATATATATATATATATATTTATATATATATTTATATATGTATATATATATATACATACATATATATATATATATATATATATATATATATATATATATATATATATATATATATATATACTAGCTGTACCCGTCCCGGCGTTGCTCGGGTAATGTAATTACCAATTTTTTAGTAGCCTTAACCCTTTGTTAATGGGCGTCGCTATCATCCTTTTCCTCACCACGATACATTATTTTACCCATATAAATTTAATCCTTTCTGGCACATTTTGGCAAAATTTTTGACATAGGATTACTAATCGAATATCACTGCAATAGTAATCGATTTCCTTGAAAGCGAATATATCACATCCTCCACATGCTGAAATTCTTTGAAATCTTCATAGATTTTTTCCACAAATACACCACAAATTATATGATATTAACTAAGTGCTGGCCAAAAAAATTACGGCATTACTAAATGTGATTTTTTAATCTATTATCACTGCAATAGTAATCGATTTCCTTTAACCACCGAATCCCTCATAGAAAACAAACGCCCCAACACATCACGTGCATGACGTCGAAAAACTGGTTTTTCTCCTATTTTACCTTCGTCCGGAAATGAAGAACGAAATCTCCAAAATGAGATTTCTCGCAAGAGTTTCCGAATCATAAAATAAATTATTAAAAAATAACTACAATTTGTAAATTAATTTTGGTTCTGGCTTTCGAAACTGTGATGTCTAGGGTCTCTGAGATAAAAATTTCGTAAAAATGTAACGACATTTACGTATCGATTCGACAATTTGGAAAAAAGGGTCACGGACAAAATCGCGTTTTTTTCCAAAAAACGGGTGCGTACAGGCGATCGAAAAAAAATCATAATTAATCGATAAATTAAGACAGACAATTTTAATTGTGATTTCCGTATAGTGTCATCTTTCCCGTATAGGTTCGTCCGAAAAAAAAATTCTTGGACGGATACGTTAGGATTTACGGGGCTTTTACTCGTCCGGGAGCTCCAAATCGCAACTAAATATTTAATTACGGAAAATCTAATTAAAAAATCGAAAAAAAGGGCTTCGAGGTGCATAATGAGACTTCGGGAGGCATCTTCGTGTCGAATCTCAAGACTGTCCGACCTACCGTCTTTGCGCTGCGCCGCGAGCAGACAAAAACTCGGTCACACACACACAGACTTTGCCTTTTATATATAAAGATATATATATATATATATATATATATATATATATATATATATATAAATATATATATATATATATATATATATATATATATAAATATATATATAAATATATATATATATATATATATAAATATATATATATATATATATATATATATATATATAAATATATATATATAAATATATATATATAAATATATATATATAAATATATATATATAAATATATATATATATATATATGTATATATATATATATATATATATATATATATATATATATATATGTGTGTGTGTGTGTGTGTGTGTGTGTGTGTGTGTGTGTGTGTGTATGCCATTGTTTACAAACTTTCCCAATCTGATTCACTTTGACATATCTCTTCCCCCAGAATCCTAATCATATCTGTAACTCCCTAGTCCCAAGGGAAATCTTTCTTGAAACGATATCCGGAGTCCGGTCGAGCAAATATAACTCCTATACTCTTTGTTTTATATCCCAGATCGGAGAAAAACCAGAAGAGAAACGGGTGATAAGAAAAAGATATTTTTGCTCTTAAACAAAAACAAACACGAGTAATTTATTCAAAATAATAGCGAGGGTATCAGAAGAAGAAAATGACCATGTCTCTGCTATCTGCTCAAAGCAAGTAAAAGTTTCGCCTCTGAAAAAGGAAGAGAATACCAGTTTTCCAGTGCATTATAGAATTGTTTTACCGGTATATATATATATAAAGATGATGACAAAGCACACGCTATTATTTATAAATTTAGACTTGAGGTTGGTGTCTGTTCAATGCATCTTCACATTCTTGGCTCTGCAATAGTAAATCAAACATTTTTTTCTTTCAATGACAAACATTTTAATTGACACATACATTTTGTTAATTTTACAATCATGAAGAGGACCCGTGGTTGTTTAGTAGCAGCTCGTTGGGCTTTGGCCTGGGGTTACTCCGTTCGAATATCGATGAACGTAATTAAACACCTTCGTGTCTGAGCGATATGGGCACGTTAAATCAATGGACCGGAAGCACCTTTGATGTCAGAGAGAGTGGGAGTAGGTACGAGCCCCATAGATATCCTCGGTGAAAATAAATCAAGTGGCACTAGGGGGTGGTGTTTGTTCACATATACGGTGTGCCCATTAAAAGCAACGAACAATTCTAACGGTTAAGGGGCGAATGCCTTCATTGACAAGATCCCATTGACATTGGCAGAAACAGCACAATCTTGAAGACTGGTCATTATCCAGGCCCTGCGTTAAATAACACATGCCATCAGAAAGTATTATATAGTGAAGTGCGATGCCCATATTCTCCGTCATGCTACGGAGAACCGAGTCCTCTCCTTCAGTAAATAATATATTATTTATCGAGGCATACTGGAAAATTCTATACATTGCATACGATTGTTACAAAATCGTACGTAGAATTTACAAATACATATTTACGAGAGATACATGACAATTGCCATTATATACCTAGACTCTGCAGTCTTAAATGAGACATATTTTCTCCAGTCAACAGTTATTAATATATATATATATATATATATATATATATATAAAGTGAAACATTTCTAAACGACCATATTTCCTTCAGAACAGATTAAAGACCCTATAGATCCAATGTTATAGAAGAAACCTCTTTCGACGGTCACCCCTGAATACGGCCACTTTTTTTCGGAACCATTACTATCAACCCTAGAAAAGTTCACTGTATATACAAGGTGTCCATAATTATACTTCCCTACTTTAAAGTTGTCTATAGTCGAAACTATTGTTTAGAAAGTGTGTCGAAACTATTGTTCAGAATTTTGTGTAGGACATATTGAAGGGATGGGAATTTGTTTGAGCGAATAAAAAATTAGTTCGAAATTTCACCACCAGAGGGCGTTTTTTGATGAATTACATATTTACGACTGGTTCTTTACTTAATATTTCACCATCTTTTTATCCATAGATCACCCTAACACAACAACTGATACTCATTAAATTTTACAATCTTTAAAGCGATTGGAAAGTCGATCAGAAACTTGTTCGATAACTAATTTTTGGACAAAAGATTTGAAGGAAAGAAGAAGAAACAAATATGCAAATTAATTTTCGTCGACGTAGAGCAGAAGCTGTTATAAAACGTAGAAACTTTCAAGGAGATTTTGTTTTCAGTGTGCTTGCTATTGCTAATCATAATATCATCGTTACGATTACCAGATGAGCTATGTTAGTAAAATTGTTTTACCAAAACGATAATTGAGCACTAGTTGCTCTAAGAAAATTTCGGAGTTTGAAGGGGATACGAAAAGGTCCATTAACTGTTAAAGGTCGTCGATTAATGGTGGCCAAATTTAAAGAATCTGGTTCTTTTAACATTCATTCTGAAAGAGGAAGGAAACCTGCTTCCCCAGAAGCTGTAGAGAAGGTTGCGCTTCAGGTGGAAGAGGACAAATCTTCCAACGAATAGGCTTGTACCAGTGTCCGGATTTTGGCAGAAGCATTGGATCTACCCCGTTCAACTGTCCAGAGGGTCATGCGGAATATCCTCCTGTATTAAGCTTCCTGTACAAGCTTCAAGTTGTGCAGAGGTTGCTTACACATGATTTCGAGACTCGACAGCGGTTCTCACTTCAGTTTCTTGCTCGCTTTGAGGTTGATGCGAAATGCCCTTGGAATATCCTCTGGACAGACGAAGCACACTTTTATTTGGACGGCTCGGTGAATACTCACAACTGCCGAATTTGGGAACCACAAAATCAGCGTTTAATTTTAAATGTTCCGATTCATTCACCGAAAATAACCGTGAGGTGTGGATTTGCTGCATTTTTTATTCTCCGCCCGTATTTCTTCGAGGAATCCTAGAAGTCCTAGAGGTCCAGTAACTTGCTCGGTCACCGGGGAGCGATATATATCCTTGTTACTGAATAAAATTGTTTCGGATCTCCAATCACGTCAGTGCCTTTCACGCACATATTTTATGCAAGATGAGGCTTCTCCACACATTAGCCTTCATGTTAAGAACGTTCACAAAATCACTTTACAGAAGAACGTGCCATCAGCCGCCACTTTCCTAATATGTGGCCTCCCCGATCCCCAGACCTCAACCCATGGGACTTTTGGCTTTGGGGGCATGTGAAACATCTAGTCAGTCTCGATAAACCAAGAACTATACCTGATCGGAAAGACAGCATTTCACGACATGATCTCAGCATTTCCCGGGACACACTGCGGTCAACTATAGAACATCCTATCTTATTTGGAACATCCTATCTTATTTCTTCAAATGGTAGCTGAAAATGATGGCCGTGATGTTGAACATGTCTTTTTGTAATAATTTTTTCAACTATAGTAAATGTTGGCGAAATGTGTAATTCATCAAAAAACGTCCTCTGGTGGTGAAATTTTTAATTCATTTTTTTATTCGCTCAAGCAAATTTCCATCTCTTCAATATGTCCTACACAAAATTTCATAACTTTCTGAACAGTAGTTTCGACTGTAAGCAACTTCCCTACTTTAAAGTAGGGAAGTTTAATTATGGTAGCTGAAAATGATGGCCGTGATGTTGAACATGTCTTTTTGTAATATTTTTTTCAACTATAGTAAATGTTGGCGAAATGTGTAATTCATCAAAAAACGCCCTCTGGTGGTCACATCTTAATCACTTCGAGTCAGCCTCGAGTCTAAATCGTATATTCAGTAAAACTTTCAAATTCTCCGATGCCACAATATAGGGACAGCGTTTCACGGAAATGTGTTATAAACTATTTTGTGTAATATGTCGTATTGTCCCGAGATCAGAAACGACACTTTAACAAAGTATCACTTTGACAGAAAAAAAAATTCGAAGTTCTTTATATAATTGATACAATACGATACCGGATATTATTTACAAACTTTTCCAAATCTGTTTCTCTCCGTTAATTCCTCTTCCGTAAGAATCCTAATAATTTCTCTATAGCCACCGAGCCCCGGAGGGGAAATCTTCCCTGAAGCGATATCCAATATCCAGCCAAGTAAATAACTCCTGAACTCTTTACATGATATACCACGCCGAAGAATGATCAGGAAAAAAGAAAGAGCGGTAATAAAAGAGTGTTTTTCTCACCCGAACGTAAACGTAAGTAATTTATACAAACACTAGCGCGATTCTGAGAGAACAACACAACTACCCTGTGCTATCTGCATCGAGAAAGTAGATGTATCGCCGCTGCAAAAGAAAGAAGGTGCCAATTTTCCGGCACTTCTGAGATTTTTATGTCGTTCTCTTGTTTAAAAAGCTTTCCTTCTCACCTAATGAGCGTTGTTTACCGTTAATGAAGGTTGTTCCGCATTCATCTCAAAGGATATTCACGTTTATTTAGTTTTCTATGCTTATTACTTTGGAGAATATTTGAAGTTTGCATCAGTATTTTTTTTCCGTTGTTATCTACTCTGATGCGGGTACTTAATGCTGATAGCGTTACGCATTAGGACAAAAATTAAACGAAAAAAGTTTTAAATGCATAGCTATTTTTTATTCCGTACAGTTTATATACACTGAAGTGCCACTGAATTAGGGATAGCAAAGCCTATGCAAATTCTGTAGCGCTGCGCATCATGTATGCGCAAGTGAGGGCGCTGTGGTAACTGCATATATAGCGCGTACTGTGGTTGTTCTGAATAAGATGTTTTAATTGCCAGTATGGGTAAACTGCCTGATTTAGACGCCTTCGATCGCGGACAAATCGTAGGTGCGCGACGCATGGGCCATTCAATTTCCGAAATCGTCAGACAGCTAGGATTTTCAAGGTCGACAGTGTCAAGAGTATACCAAGAATACATGGATGGTGGAAAAAAACTAGCGAACGGGCAAACTGCAAAGGACAATTAGCCTTGACAGTGCGTGGTGAGAGACGGCTCAGGTGTATTGTACGTAGCCAGCGAAGCCAAACATTAGCTCAAATTACCACCCAGTTTAATGACGGTGCCCGTCGTACAGTCAGTAAACGGACTGTGCAACGCTCGCTTCACCGTATGGGTTTCGGGAGCCGTCGACCTACGAAAGTACCATTGCTCTATACTCGCCATCGGGCTGCACGTCTTGCCTGGGCAAGAGAGCACAGAGACTGGACTGGAAACGAGGAGCATGGAGTGATGAGTCTCGATTCCGACTACTTAACGCCGACGGGAGGCTGAGAATATGGCGTCAGGCTCATGAAGCCATGGATCCTGCATGCTTGGCTGGAACTGTACAAGGGCATTTTGGCTCAATCATGGTCTGGGGTGTTTTTTCGTGGCACAGTTTGGGATCTTTGGTTCGTGTACCAACCTCTCCCAATGCAATTCGGTACGTAGAGTTGCTGGGTGATCACCTCCATCCGTTTATGCTGTTCTGTTATCCGCACGGTAATGGAGTTTTCCAGCAAGACAACTGTACCTCTCACATTCCCGGTTGGCTACTGGCTGGTTGGATGAGCATTCCTCTGACTTCTCTGTCATGAATTGGCCACCTGGAAGCCCAGACTTAAATCCTATTGACCATCTTTGGGATGTTTTGGAACAAGGCGTGAAAGGCCATCACACAGAACCAAAGAACCTTACGGAATTATGGTCAGCTTTAACCAATATTTGGCAAGCCAATCCCGTGGAACGTTTCCAGAAACTTGTTGAATCTATGCCTCGTCGTCTGGCAGCCGTTATCAAGGCCAGAGGAGGCCCAACTCGTTACTAGGTAGGTATCCCTAATTTAGGGGCACTTCAGTGTATATATATATATATATATATATATATATATATATATATATCAGAACTTAAGTTGGGAATGGAATAATTAATGTAAATTTAAAAGGGGCTTCGAGTTTAAATTATTTTTATGGCGTGGGAAAGCCAAAGTAATTCAGATTTCCAGACGCGCGAAAAATATAGTTGGTTTTTTCTCCGGCTTTGAGAGTGACTTTCGATTCGCAACGAAAGGAAATCACATAAAGAGTATTATTTTTAGAATCAAGTACAGGAGTTAGACACGAGGAGACTTTCGGGAGTCTTTTGGGGGGTTCTGCGCATGTGGCGAGAGAGTACACGTGCAGAATTTGACCATGAGATGCAGAGCACGGGATAAAAGTCAATGCTGACGGACGTATGTTTTCTACACGTCTCTAAAAGTGAAATGGCGCAAAATGAACACACTGAGTTGGAGCTGTGGTTTACCTGAAAAGATATAAATTGGATTAAAATGAACTGATGACTGCTCAATTATTGATTGGATTACTTCTTGCTACACCACCGGATAAACCATGACTGCCTTAGTTCGAAGATCAGAGGGCGTAGTCTTACGCTCGTCATATATATATATATATATATATATATATATATATATATATATATATATATATATATATATATATGATGACCCGGATGCATATTCTGAAAGACTCACGGTTTGGGCACTCAATTGCCGGTTTGACGAAAGCATCAGTTTCGCCATCTGTTGACATATATAGGAATCTTTTTATTATAAGTTTTTTTTTTTTACTTCTACGCCATTTGGTATGTTTTAAAATCTGAATTACATATATAACACAGGATTTAAAGAGATTTTAACAAAATAAATAAATTAATAAATTGAAATAAGTGTATTATTGAATTTTAAATTTACTTTCTTCAAATATCCACAATAATTTTAATTTTTAAAATTTTAATGTTAATTAGAAAATAAATGTATTTAATAAGCTTTAATTAAAAAAAATTAAGTTGCATAAATTAAAAAATTTAAAGTTTTAAATTCCAAAAATATAAATTTATTTTAACATATAATTTTAAATTAATCAAATTTTTAAAATATAAAAATTTATTTTAATTTGGTTACATTTTTATGCTAAATTATTGAAGAAATGAGGGAATGATGCTGAGTATAAAGGAATGACAAATCTTTTGATCTTTCTTTGCTGTAGATTTTTCAATTCCTACTATTAGTTCACACTCTCTCTATATATATATCTTGTTCAAATTTTCAATCCCTAATAAAAGTACTTTTTATTCACCCACTCAAGTTCAAATGCATTTTTTTAAACTTGTAGTGGATGACACTTGATGTTAATACAGTTTTTTCAAATATTAATTCATTAATTAAATTTAATTAATCAATTTTAGTTTTAGACCTAGAGTGTCTCTTGCTCTTGAATAGTAATTTCCCTCTTTTTACTGTGTAAACGGTAGCACTGTGGTATCGCGGATTTGTCCCGTCCTGTAGGTTGCGAGATCGAATCGCCAACCTGACGAATTTTTTCTCTCTCTTTCCCCACCTCCTAATCTCGCACAGTAGGCAAGGTTCTAGCAGGCAATCTTTTTTTTCAATTCCTACTATTAGTTCACACTCAAATTTTTTCTTTGTTGACCTAAGTAGGAATTGACTTTAATTTTTTTTTTTATATATTACTTGTTTTTGTTTTATTTTCAGAATTTAATTGAAAATAAGAGCATTTGAAAATCTTGCACTGAAAGCAAGAAAGTGAAAACTGTATTATCATCAAGTGTCATCCACTACAAGTTTTAAAAAAATGTATTTGAACTTGAGTGGGTGAATAAAAAGTACTTTTATTAGCGAATGAAAATTTGAACAAGATATATATAGAGAGAGTGTGAACTAATAGTAGGAATTGAAAAATCTACAGCAAAGAAAGATCAAAAGATTTGTCATTCCTTCATACTCAGCATCATTCCCTCATTTCTTCAATAATTTATCATAAAAATGTAACCAAATTAAAATAAATTTTTATATTTTAAAAATTTGATTAATTTAAAATTATATGTTAAAATAAATTTATATTATTGGAATTTAAAACTTTAAATTTTTTAATTTATGCAACTTAATTTTTTTAATTAAAGCTTATTAAATACATTTATTTTCTAATTAACATTAAAATTTTAAAAATTAAAATTATTGTGGATATTTGAAGAAAGTAAATTTAAAATTCAATAATACACTTATTTCAATTTATTAATTTATTTATTTTGTTAAAATCTCTTTAAATCCTGTGTTATATATGCAATTCAGATTTTAAAACATACCAAATTGCGTAGAAGTAAAAAAAATAAACTTATAATAAAAAGATTCCTATATATGTCAACAGATGGCGAAACTGATGCTTTCGACAAACCGGCAATTGAGTGCCCAAACCGTGAGTCTTTCAGAATATGCGACAAGGATGGTCATCCTGAAAATGCTGAAATCAAGGCCGCAACACAAAGATTTCAAATCATAACGAATAACTGAAATTTATTGACGAAACACAGCGACACATCTTAATCACTTCGAGTCAGCCTCGTGTCTAAATCGTAGAGCGCGGTAATAGAATTTGGTCAGCGAGAGGTTGCAAGAATTGGCGGAGAAAGTGAGTATGAAAAGGCGAAGCTTCTCGCCAAGGAGTCGGAAAGGTTACCAGATGAGAAAGGAAGTTTCAGAAAGGGCAATTATAGGTTATTAATAATATTATCACACACACACACACACACACACACATATATACATATATATATATATATATATATATATATATATATATATATATATATATATATATGCGTGTGTGTGTGTGTGTTACACACACAAGTGTAATAATAATGATATCCCTATGTATTAATTCTATTCTCTTAATTTTCTCTAATTCTATCCATAATTCTTATACAAACCTACCCCTTTATGTTTCAATTTGAGCCTGTCTTGACCATACTTGTGACGCGTAGTTGTACCTGGGCGTATGGCACCATAGATGTCACGGGGACAAACGAAACTAACCTTCCATTATGCTGGTGTGGGAGTCGAACTGCGTTGCTATCCACTCTCTCTGTCGCTTCTAAACATGCCACTATCTTCCATTCCAAAATATTTCTTATAATATGTTAACCAATTCAATATCCGTAATGTGTATAAGTTTATAAACTTATTTTACCATCAACTGGACTGTATTAACTGGATAAAATAACTTCTTAAGCCAACTCCAACCCATGTCAACACCTGCCGTAGTGATTCCTTTCTCTTGTTTCTGATTCCGAATTCGTGACATATATATATATATATATATATATATATATATATATATATATATATATATATATATATATATATATGAGCTGTAAACCAACACGTGAAGGCAAACCTAAATAAGATTACCAAATGAAAATACTTTAATATTATTTATCAGTCAATAAATTCGGCATTAAAACTACACAAATAATTGTTTTTAAAAGAGGTGATAATGAAAATAAGTACAACTTACCAAATGGCAACCCTTCCAAAAATGCATGGTAGAAAAAAAACATTTAACTGAAGAAGAATCATGAAAGACGACTTATAACTAAAAGCATAGTCAAGCTTAGAACTGGCCATCGCAGAAGATTGAAGAAAGGGCAGGAAAACCTTCAGAATCTGTAATAACTGCCTGGACACAGAACTAACGACGGCGCACATTTTTGATTATTCAGTCACCCTTGCTGAACTGTTAAAAATTGAAGTCTTGTTTACGAGACTGAACCTCTACGATTACAATATAGTGCAGATTGCCAGGGTCATCTCCGCCCATGCCACTATTTGAATAGGCTTCATCACAGACACGACTTCATCATCATCAATCCAGTTTGATATTGTCTCCATTGCTACACGAAATTAGTATTTATATAAGTATATAAAGCCCCGTTCCTACCCCTCAATTTGTCATCTATCTGTAAACTGTTGATCTGGGTGGTCTGATAAACTTTAAGATGAGAGGCCATAAAGTTCTTGTAATGTGCGGTTCTGATGTTATAGAATGCATAAATCCCAGAGTAGTTCGAGGGCTCTCCAGAATTTTGACACTATAGTGACGTTTAGAATCCCATAAACTTCGAACACTTACAGAACTTCAAACGCCAGAGAAATCCCTTTGAATTCGTCGGCAGTATAAAGCAGACGGCCCCGAGCAGAGAGATCTGTTTTTGAGTGCTAGAGAGACGGAGCTCTCCTGGTCAGAGAGGCCCTATAGGCCAGAGCTGTCTTTGAACCTGCAGCCATCCTGATGATCTAACTATATATTCTAACTAGCTGTACATACTTGTTTTAAATGTTGTAGTTGTAGTATGTTTAACGCATCGTAGTAAAGTAATTGAAGCAAAAAGCTTGTCGTATTGTTGACTACGGTACACCATAAAGTTCTAGGCCTACCTCCCAATCACTTGAAACCAGTTAGAGCTCAGAAATTCAATAGCAAACGGATGTATGGAGCATAATTGTAACCATTTTATTTTCAATGCTGCGACAAACAAACAAACATCATTTCGAAATGGGGATAAATAACTTATAGATATCCATAATATTAATGAAATGATGGCTACTTTTCGAACTAATTAATAGTTCATAATAGTATATTCATAGTTCATTAATTTTGCATTCGTGAACTGTTCATAGTGGCATTCACGCTAATTCTTCTCGGTCTGACGATAAATTATTAATTACTTCTAAACATGGGCTAAATAATAGTCCATCATAGAGCATTTATAGTTCATTAATATTGCATTTTAAAATTGTTCATAGTAACAAATGCACCCAATTCTTCTTGTTATGACGATAAATTATTAGTTGGTTCGAAACACAAACTAATAAGTAATCGATCATAGTTCATTTACAGTTCATTAGTAATGCATTTTGAAATTGTTCAGGGTGACAAATGTCCCCAATATTTCTTGGCCTGATGATAAATTAGTAGTTAGTTTAAAGCATGAACTAATTAATTGTCAATCACAGAGCATTTATAGTTCATTAATAATGTGAATGAATATATATATATATATATATATATATACACATATATATACATATATATATATATATATGTATATACATATATACATATATATATATATATATATATATATATATATATATATATATATATATATATATATATATATATATGTGTGTGTGTATATATATATATATATATATACATACATACATACATACATGCATATATATATATATATACATACATACATACATACATACATATATATATATATACATACATACATACATACATACATACATATATATATATATATATATATATATATATATATATATATATATATATATATATATATATATATATATATATATATATATATATTTAAATGTCGTTGCACTTGAATGTAGGATTTCGCTGTCCTTTCATTAAAGTTTCAAGACAGTTTTCTCAAAGGAAGGAGAACATGCCAAAGTGACACTCCATCGAGGGCATCTGTTTCATAAGAAGAGTCATTCCCCGTCTGGGTCGCCTTTATCAGGAAACATCCTAAAGTGCAAACATTTTCTCGACTTAACTCCTTCTTATCTAGCTAAATTGCCGGTCATTAAGAATTTCATTTGATGCGATCTTCGATTAGTTGGCACGGAATACAAAAAAAGAAAAGAAAAAACTTCTCCGCTATCGAATGTTTGGCTCTTTGATGTCAGGCTTAATGACCTGTGTTGTTCGGTTTCTTACTGACTGGGCCCATGTTATTGTCGTATGTACAAGAAAAGTATGTTGGATGGGTTTCTTTAGTTTTTTTTTAAAATATGTCTGGGCACTGTTTGTTTACTTTTGGTATACATTACACTTTGGCCTCACTAAGTTTACGCCTGTTTTGGACTAAAGAAATAAATAAACCAGTATAGATTGTTATGATAGTATACATTGTACTATAAAAGTATAGATTGTAAAATTTTTATTCATTTTTGTATTCCAAAGATGGATGATGAGGAAATAAATTGTTCGTTTTAACTCTTAAGTTGGCGAAAAAGTTCGAAAGACTTAAAAATCGTTTTTTAAATATACGAAATTTAAGGTGATTAAAAGGGCTTAAACCTCTAAAAAATCTAAAACGTGTTTAACATTGAATTTTAACCAGATTATTCTTAAATAAAAATCCAGCGCAAAGAACATATATGCCAAGTTTCATTAAAATCAGCCCAAAAAAGACGGAGCTAAAAAAAATTTTACACATTGGAACAATTCTTTTCAAAAGTGTTCCAATGTATTACGTTTTACGGTCTTAAATATATATATATATATATATATATATATATATATATATATATATATATATATATATATATATATATATATATATATATATATATATATATATACAGTAGAGTCCCGATATCCGAAATGATTGGGACCAGACCCTTTTCGGATGAACGAATTTTTCGGATTAAGTGAAATAATTCTTAAAATAAACACAAATAAATCTCGGAACGAAATGGGTGATAAAAGAGCGGAACGCTGCCTAGTACAGTACGGTTGAGTGTAAGTTATTTTAACAATACGTCAGTGTTCGACAGTTGGATTTTAGACGATCAGCAGGTTATTGAAATGGATTTGAAAGAACCTGTTAACGTCTCATACGAGAGTGAAGGTGAAGCAGAAGGTGACAGCGAGCAGAGGGCATCCCACTCAGACACCGCGGCTGCATTTGATGTAGAGCTACGCTAGATAGAGCAACAGTCCACCGCGACCCCAGTGGACACCAATTTTCTGACGCGTTATCGTAATTTGGCTTCAAGGGAGAGGTATTCTTCTCTTCGACAAAAAAAGTGTAACAGATTTTTTCAAATCAATGTTTCAAATCAATGTTTTTCAAATCAATGTTGTTCAGTAATAATTGGTTCAGTACATTGTCTAACTTTGAATTTTCTTGTAATTTTCAGAAATATACTGTATGCTACTTAGTATCACAGTGGTTTTATTGTAACCTAAGTTCTTTTTGACTTTTGGTTTTGGATTACGCGGATTTTCCGATTACCGAAGTTCGGATTATCGGGACTCCACCATATATATATATATATATATATATATATATATATATATATATATATATATATATATATATATATATATATATATATATTTATGCATATGTATAAATATACAGGGTGATTTTTTTTAAAACTGACACTACTGATATTTATTTGTAGGACATCAGCCGGAATTCTACCAAAATTGATAAAGGAGCTAGGGACGACATGGGAAAGAGTTTCCGTGAAAAACAAAAATTAGTTCCAAAATTCACCGATAGGGGAATATATGGCGGTGTTATTGTCGGCGCACCCGAGAATTCGCATAAAAGGCAAGTAAAACATCGAAATTCACATTCACGACTATGTAGTCGACAGCAGCACCAGTATTTCGGGCTATAAAGATAAGGGATGAATACTGAAAAGTTTTTAAGTAGACAAATGAATAATGAAGAATTTTCATTGCAACACAACTTTATGCAGCAAATTCATTTCTCCTTCCTTCAACGTGACCACAGTCCTGGTGGACTCCTGGTTGTCCAGGTTACACATAGTATCCTGAGCACTACGTTCGCAACGGAATAGCGTAACATGTCACCAGGAATGTTCATTAAAGTTCGTGGGTTACGTCCGGAACCAGTGGGAAAAAGCGGTTGATGACCCTTTTTTCTGTAAAGAGAAGGCACAACAGATTCCGCACCGCTCTGTATAGCCTCAAATACTGGCGCTTCTGTCGACCACTTAGTCATGAATTTCCATTTTGATGTTTTACTTGTCTTTTATGCAAATTCTCGGGAGTGCCGACAACAACAGCGCCATGTCGTCCTCTATTGGCTACTTTTGGAACTTTTTTTTTAAATGGATACTTTTGCATGTCGTCTTTAGTCCCTCTATCAATTTTGGTAGAATTCCGGCACGATAGATACCGCTACAGATGGCTCTCTGGTTAGTTTAAAAAAATACCCTGTATATATATATGTGTGTGTGTGTGTAATATACCCATTACATCACGTCCTTAAATTATAACCGGAAAGGGAAAACTAGCTCATAGCTCATATTTACATGGCTGGAGCTAGACTCTGCCTGAAAGGAATAAAAGAACATTTTTGAAACAGTCGGGCCGAATCGTTTATTAGAGCGACAAAAGGGCATCCGTTCATTTTAGAAGAACGGCTCGGAATAATATCAACCTTTCAACATTAAACGGGAGAGAGCGGAAAAAAACGCGGCTATTATTTGTAGGGTCAGCAGCTTTAGGGACTCGCGATGCTAACCCACTCTTGAATCCGGACGTATACACGTGTAGGAATTCAACGTATACACGTGTAGGCATGCGATTCATGGGAATTTCTGTGGCTAAGGGTTTTAAAGTGATAAATTAATATTACTGGGGATTGTATTTAGGAAAGGGAATTAAATACTAGAATGGAGGGCATAATATTTAAGATATTACACACACACAGACACATATATATATATATATATATGTATATATATATATACATATATATATATATATATATATATATATATATATATATATATCCCTCTCACTGACTCAATGATAACTGTATCTTTGGAACCATAAGGCCTAGGAAGATGAAGTTTTGTGTTGGGGCTTTCCTAATGCCCTTTTGGCTCACTAAGACTTAAAAAAAACTAAAACCTTTAAAAGGGTGTAAAATAGGACTTAAATTGGCAAAATTAAAAAATCTTAAATCCATATCCGATGTGAGATCACGGTCGTTAAATGACACGGTGAACTTCTTTGGGGAACGACAACACTTTACATCTTAATTTAAATTAAATTAATCCAGTTGCCTAATAGATGGTAGTCGGGTATTTCGTAGCATGGGTATTCAGCTACTTTCTGTATATATAATCAGGTTTAGTGTATGATTACTTCATGTTTAAAAAATATTTCATAAATCCATTTATATAAAATTTATTTTAACCTTCTTTTCAAGTTAATATATGAAGGAATTCGTGCGTACAAGACACGTATTTACATATAACTCCAAGAATATATCATTCATACTCATACTAGACATCAAGCCATTAACAATTTTTTTTATAGAAAAACTTACTATATTCAGTCTAAATACCTCTTTCCAGCGTTTGAGCAGAGGAAAACTGCAACTAAAATTGTATCCGGGCTTTGCATTTTCACAATTTGGGATGTGCAGCGGTCCCAGATGTAATTTCTACTAGATACCAAGAGCTGGGCCCAAGGGCCTCTTTATATGGTCCGTGCATCGGCGGATAAGGGAGGTTCGGATATTAGAATGAGATACAGGCGTGGCGGAGAGAGAAGCGTGGAAAGGAATATTTAATCATAGATCGAGATGGAATATTCACGGTATAGTGCCGTAGAGATACGCGCCTGTCATTTCCTCGGCAGAGAAACGAATTTTAAATAATGTGGTAAAATGCTTGCGATAAAAAAATGTGGAAAGTAATTTATAATTGTGAATTCCGAGTTGTGTTTCAGGCCCTCATTTAAATAATGCCGGTAATTAAGGAGTATATTTGCATTTTTATAAATTTCTACTTTCAGAAAATAGTTTTGTTTAGGAATTCATCTCAGGGATTTATAACGAGTCTTTTATATTTCTAGGGCAACTAAATGTATCTCAGACAATTGTGGCTGAATTTACAAGGTGCGCCCATAAAGTAACCGGACAATTTTTTATAAATAAGAAAAATATTACTCACCTTCAAATAAATTTATCTCCTTCAAAATAATCACTAAAGGAGTCTATACAATTTTTCCGACGTTTCTTCAAGTCATCTAAACGCTGTTTATAGGCGTCGGAAGTAACCGTTCGCAAAATACGCGTAACATTTGATTTAATATTCGAGACGTTTTCAAATCTCTGTCGTATCATGGCCATCTTAAGCTTCGGAAAAAAGGAAAAAATCTGCTGGATTTCAGTCGGGAGAATATGGTGGGTGATTCATCACTGTAACTGAATGCTTATCAAGGTATTGTTGTACAGAAATTGCTGTAGAGGCCAAGCATTATCCTGTAAAACAAACCATTGCCCAGAATCAAACAGTTCTATCCTAACTCGCCGTATCCTGTTTCTTAATCGAAAAAGAATCTCCTTGTAAAAATACTGATTAATTGTTTGATTTTAAGGAAAAATTCGTTGTGAATAAGTCCTTTGTAATAAAAAAAATGCAAAATCCATGAAAGGACAGAGATTTGAAAACGTCTCGGATATTAAATCAAATGTTACGCGTATTTTGCGAACGGTTAGTTCCGACGCCTATAAACAGTGTTTCGATCACTTGAAGAAACGTTGGAAAAGTTGTATAGACTCCTTTGGCGATTATTTTGAAGGAGATAAATTTATTTGAAGGCAAGTTATATTTTTCTTATTTATAAAAAATTGGTTATTTTAAGGGCGCACCTTGTATAATAGATTATAGGAAGATCGGTCTTAAGCCTGAATTTCTGCAACTGAATTTGTTTGTAATTGAAAACTTAAAAAGTAACTCCCGAAACTCAATTTTTCGTTAAAACGTGAAAGCCCTGAAAGAAGTATAAATATACGATAAAAAATTTCATCCAAATTAGACAATGGTATGCCGAAAAGAGAGTTTTTTTAACTCTGTTTCTTGTGTGGAGGTGCTTATTTTGAGACATTCGACCAGTAAACCGCGGAAATTTGTTGACTGCTTTTAATCTGGGAGCGCCATGCAGGTGAACCAACACCATTCCGTGGTGCAGCATCAATTGTGACCGAGGACCCACAAGGGCGACATCTGAAGGGCTCGTAACTTTTCCCAACCATTGATCTCATAGAAGGACTTACCGGTCTACGAATTTGCCCATATCCGGCCAAGACGCGAAAGTATTTAATGGCGAATATATATATATATATATATATATATATATATATATATGTGTGTGTGTGTGTGTGTGTGTGTGTTGTCACAGGTATGACATCGGACGGTAAAATTCAATATACAAAGAATAGGCTATAAAGCATGCATTGGAAAAGATAAGAAGATACGAAGGAATGATAGGAAGCAAGAAGAAAAGTAGAAGAGGGGAGCAAAGTTATGGCCGTAATAAAAATGGACCACACACAGGAACGATAAAAGTGGGGTCACAAAGGTAGGTACGCCACTAATCAGGAATGGTCAGTAAGAAGTTTATAATTAAAACCCCAAGCGAATGAATGCGTGTGGGAGTTGTTAGAAACGGAATGAAGACACCTATGGGATTCCAAAGTGGGAGGAACAAGAAAGTTAAGAAAAAGAAGAAATAGTGAGTAAAAGAAGAGAGAAGGAGCTTGTTGCATATAGAGATGTTCTGACAGAGGATATGACGTGAGAGGACATGACTGATGATATGACGTATTGAGGATGGTTTACTAGATGACTCTGTAGAAAGTGAGCGACGTTAGACTGTGTGTTTTGCGTAGCCAAAGATGGCTGTAGTAATCAAATCGCAAATACATAAAAGTAATAGAAATTCCAGAAGCGAAATGATAGGCGATAGTGCCATTTGACAAGAATGATGCCGGAGTAGAAGAGAGAGAATGCCGTTGAAGATAGTGGTGCGTCACCCTGAGTCGCCACCCCAGGAATCAACTAAAGCCATGCTGTGCTACCATTGAGATGCTAAAGACCATGCTACTACTTCCAGATGCAAAATTTACTTCAGTGCCCAACGAAACATCAAACGGATGTATTGTCTGTCCATTTCCAATTTGTAATAAGCCATGCGGCCTTGTTCTAATTAAATTAAATACTAATAACTCGGATTGATAGATATTGAAGTAATACTAAATAATGAATAAGCATATTTAGGACGGTAGCACGCGCAATGTCATAGGAATGATGATAATTATTAATTAATTGAGTGTGTTAAATGTATCCATATTATTCATATTAACAAAGAGTGATGATTATCATGATTACGAGTGTATATATATATATATATATATATATATATATATATATATATATATATATATATATGTATGTAAAAATAAACATATAAAAGTGTGGGTGTGTGTGTGTTCGTTCTTTATATCAATAAATCAATTTGTGATTCAATATCAGATAATGTTTGTTATAAAATTATGTAAAAAGTAACCACTCATACGTTTCTCGACCACATGTGTGTGTGCGGGTGTTAGTTAATAACTTCTAATTGGAGAAATTAATGTTTAATTTGAAAATTTAGACTTCGAGTATATAACTGTAATTGTTAATGAACGGCAACATTTCTCGCGCACAGGCACAAAAAATAAAAAACAATATTGTTTTAGGTGAAGATGTCTCAACTAGTTTATTAATAAGAAAAAAATCTAATTTTTAGTAAAGAAAATATCAAGGCTTCTCACAAAGGTTTCAAAAGACAAAATTTACACGGGAATAATAGTAAAACAATTTATATGAATTGAAAATAAAAATACCATTGATAGATTGATACCATCGAGCAAGTATACTCTCTCCGTATTATATAGTAAAGAAAAATTTCAGTGAACAGAATTATAACACAATGCATGATTAAATAAATATCCTTACAAGAAGTAAAAAAACATCATTTATATCCTTTGTCTTAATTAAAACAAAAATAATTCTGAAAAGCATAACGTATAAATTTCACCTATTATCACGTATTAAATTTCACCTATTAATATCCAAAAACGCACGCTCTAGCAATTTAAAAAAAACCCGCGAGCAATGCATCAAAATTGAAAGGGACAAATATTTTATGCAGATAAATATCACACATTAAATTAATGAAATCAGAAACTTTCCTCGCTATTCCTCCAATATATTTCTTTTTTCTCTTTCTTTACAAATGCTTTAACGACCCTCTAAGATGTAACGTCAATATTTCAGCTAAACTTTCCTAAGTTTAGATTATTAGGGGCAACGAATTCATCTAATTTGGAAAGAAAAACAAACTCTCAAAGCCTCTTACAAAAAAGAGCCGAACAAAAGATCTTCCGGCCTTTTATCCTCCTCCGTGACAGCATTTTCATTTAGAAAGTGGCTTTCACACGTTTTTGTTGAATTTGATGTACGCTTTTTCTTCTTCGATCCCCCAAATAAATTTTAATGCTTGAATATTTCCAAAGTTTTGGGGAGAAATTTCGTCCCTTATTATCGAGCGGAAATAGAAATGTTTATTTTGAATACGGAAAAGGATATACAAATATTTTCAGTGATAACGATTATTTTTACAGGGGCTTATTAGAAGATAGGGTGACATGACAATATTTGTTTTGAACTCGAAGAAATGGTTAGTTTGCTTATTGTATGTGAGAAAATATAGCTAAAATAAATAGAAAAAATCTCGAGAAACCATGTTACTTACATTACGATCCGCTGAAAGTTATGTCAGAATATGACAAAATATTTTTGGTAAAAAGGAAAAGACAAAAAAATATGTCTTCAGCTGAGAATGCCACAGAAAGGAAATATAAAGCATTATACTTTATATATTTAAGAATCATACTTAAACGCGCAAAATTTGTCCTTCAATATCACATAAAAAATTATAAAATGTCAAGTTTTGTGGGCGTAGAATTATTTTTAAAACGGATAAGAAATCACTGCCGTAATCCCAAAGGTCATTTACATGCATACATGCATGTAAATACATCATATATATACAAGCATATATCTGTATGTATGTATATATACAAAAAATACGTCTATGTATATATATACAAATTTACATAATATATATATATATATACAGAGGCTGTTCGCACATTTTTTAGACTATTTTGGTAAGCGGTAATAAAAAATCGTTTGCTGCAAAAGAAATAATTGCAATTGTACTATGTTTTTAAAAGTCAAAATTATCGTCTGGGGCTTGAAAGTTTTGTTTTTATTCAAAATGCCGTTTTTAACAAAGCAGTGGTACGAAGGCTACATTTATGCTCTTTCCGAAGAGAAATATGCATACTCCGTTATCCAAAAACGATATGAGAGTCATGGTCTTGTGATATCTAAAGCGTCGATAGGTAATATCGTCAACAAGAAAGGAAAAAAAAAACGTCAAATTGGAGCCTCAAGTGCTACAAAAATTCCAAACAAGTATCCAAGGAAAAAACGGACATCTTCGACTATTGCAAAGGTACGTTGTTTAATGTTAAAAGAAAATCCCCCTAGTCAAAGAACAGTTGCAAAATCATTAAAATGCTCGGTGTCCACTGTAAACAAAATGATAAACGTTGATTTAAATCTTAAGAAAGCGAAAAAACGCAATGTGCATCGTCTTCTTCCAAATCATATCGCTGAACGCAGGACACGCTGCAGAATTCTATATGAAAAACACTTATCCAAAGAAAAATGGAAAACAATTGTCACAATAGATGATTCATGGGTGTTTTTAAATGATTGCAACAAAAAAAGAGCCATTTATTATCATAAAAGGGGAGAAAAAAATTTAAGTACATGGTTCAAAGAATCGAAAGAAAGTTTTTCTAAGGGATTCATGATTGTTGCTGGTTTTCCTTATAATGGCAAGTTAAAAATAAAGAGAGTGGAAAACAATGTCAAGATTAACTCCAAATACTATCAGGACCATATTTTATCGCCAATTTTTCTGAATGAAATACCATCGCTTTACCCATAGTGCCATCAATCTGTGAGACTCCATCAAGACAAAGCTAGCAGTCACACATCAAAATCCACTGTAAATTTCCTAAAAGAAATGGAACAAAAAACTGGTATCAAGTCCATACCCTTCACTGATATCCCTACTAAATCTTCCGATGTATCACCTATGGATTTTTGTGCTTTCGGACTTTTAAAATCTGCATTATCCAAACGTCGTCCCAAAACCCTTACAGGACTCTGGAAAGCTGTTCAGGAGGAATGGGATAGAATACCTATTTTGACACTTCAAAAGGCATTATTATCCTGTAAATTGCGGTGTCGAAAGATAGTTCAGAATAAGGGATGTCAAATAGAACATTTAAAACACAACAATTTTATGCAATTTAGTTTTGTGAATGCAATATACATCGTCTAAAAAATGTGTGAACAGCCTCTGTATGTATATATATATATATATATATATATATATATATATATATATATATATATATATATATATATATATATTCAAATTATTTCGAATACACGTTTTGAATACGACAGTTTTGGAAAGAAGGGGATGATATTCCGAACTAAGGTGAAAAAGGGGAAGGGAGCAAAAAAGCTTGAGAACCACTAGTTTAGAGCTCTCTGAATCGGCTTCAAACCTTAAACTTTGTCAATCGTTATCTAGAGGAGTAAAAGATGACCGCACTGCTCCAAAACCACTCAACTAAAAGCTAGTTTGTAGAAACCACCACTTTATGTATCGATCATTTGATTCCTAATTTCCTCTTTGCCAGCATTAAGTCAAATTTTCTGCGTTATTTAATATGGTTTAAACGTTATTTGGAGTTCGCAGACACTTTCCCCCTGCGCAATTTGCCGATAATTGTTTCTTCGAGTACTTTTCGCTTATCGTAAGTTTCATGGGTAGGTTTAACTTCAAATTGCGGTGGACGCCCGCAATGATTTGAGTTTCTACTAAATAAATTTATTAGTATTTTTTTAGTATTTTTAATTATTACTCAAAATTTCAGATTCGTTTGAGTTTAGTAATCTATATATATAATAGCCAAATACCACTCTCTGACTGACTGATCACTGTATGTCTGGCATCATAAGGCCTGAAATTTTGTAGGGTAGTTCCTCTAAGGATCTAGGTTAATGCTAATAAATGTTTTGAACTTTAAGGGTGTTAAAATGTACCACTCCCCAATAAAGAAATAAACAAAAATTTCTAAAACTCGAATTTAACATTGGATTTGAACCAGATTACTTCTAAAAGTACGACTCAAGAAACGTGTACGTACCGAGTTTCATTAAAATCAGCCTAGAACAGACAGAGCTAAAAAACATTTGAAAATTCAATATTTTCAAATACGAGGGATGGAACTTTAATAGTGGCAACACTATTAAAGTTATAGATCCCCCACACAGCAAGTACCAGAAAAGCAGATTACACCACACGTATGTCACGTACCTTACCTGAGAGCGAATGCGCTCTCTTCACAAACATCACGCGCGAGCAGAGTGACAGGATGAAAGCAGCCATGTTTTAGTTACCGGTCTACCGTACGAAATAATTTGTTGCATCGTCATTGTAAACCTGATCGTCGTGATCCGTTAAATAAATGCCTCGTAGAGTTATTCAAAACTGGAGAAATAGCTCTTATTCACATCTGGTTTATTATAACATCAATATCTCGACTAATAATAAGGTACATGAGTTTGTTCCGAAGAACGCTGTAACATTCATGAGAGAGGGGTTCATAATCAAAGTTCAAAAGAGACACCCCCCCTCTCTCTCTCTCTATTCTGTCCGCTCGCACATGGCGTATTTTCAAAGTCCAAGTCTAATCTATTTTTTTCCTCCCTGTCACCTCTATTTATCCAATTTTTTCTCTCTTTCTCGAAGAATCTCCGTCTTTCCACACCTTGAACACCCGAACTTCCGGTTCCGTGCTACGCAGACCACCTATGGTGAATTTCATTGCCGCCGGCTTCCCCCTTTGTAGCACGCCGCTAACGGTTTTCACTAATCATTCTAAATGATGTGGCTATGGTGCCAATTGTGAATGTCAGACGTGAGTCTGACAGTCATGATAAAAAGGAGAATGTTTGTGCGCACACTGTCCTGATGTGTTTGCTCGCTGGGGCTGGTAAGTGCTGTACCATCCCCCATATTCCCTTGACTTAAGTCCCTGTAACTTTGATATCATCCCCAAGATAAAGGAACCGCTCCGTGGATTCCACTGGAGATTATGCAGGCTTTAGAAGGACATTCCTCCATTCGAAGGACCAACAGATCAGGTGCTGCCAACGGCATCCTGCAGCTTCCAGAATGTTAGCAACGGGTGCTAAATAATGCCCGTTACTACTTCGAAGGGCTACAAAAGTTTCACCCCTGTATCTCTTCTGCATAATTTTTACATACCTAGTTGACACTATTAAAGTTCCATCCTATGTATGTGCCTTTGTATTACGTTTATATGTTTTATATCTGTAGATATAAAAGCCAAATGTCCCACACGTTCTGACTTATACACTGTATCTCTGGAACCATAAGGGTGCTGTGTACTAAACCTGTTGGATTCGCTTACCTCAGTGTTAACCTGTGGAGAAAATTTGTCTACTATTGACTACTACAGAAATGCTGGTAATCCATAAAAATGGTAATTTCAGATGGCCTGAACTTTTCTGCACTTTGGAAACAGGATTCATTTTATAAATTTCGTCCACCAAAGGAATTTATGGTAGTTTAAAACACACAATACCAGGGTTTTTTCCCGAATAGTTTAAATTTAAAAATATTACTTGTATTAAGATAAGTCAGTCCTTCCGCCTCCCACACCTTTCGGTTATAAGGCAAACATACTCTGATAACTGCCCTTACGGCGGCAATCCTACTGGACCACAACAGAATCCACAAGGGCAACCCGACTAGCTTAATGCAACAATAAAACAGATCAAAAGAGGCTATTTAGTGGCAAACGACTAGTTTAATTTAAGTTAGCTAGTTAACAGCCGAAAAAGTCCATTCCTAGTTCCATTTGAACTTAGTCCAAGAATTTTTTATTGTTTAATTATTCTTATATATATATATAAATATATATACAGATACAGATACATACATATATTTTTTACCATAAGCCAGATTTACTCAAGTTTATTTATGATATACCTTAAGCAACTACTGCGTATTAGCAGTATGATAAACAATGCAAATAATATACAATACAATAATATTCAACAAATAATAATAAACTGCTAGCCATAGTAAGCATACAATATTCAATATAATTATACTAAAATATTACAAGGATTAACACTATTCAAATCACAACAAACTTTTCAAATAGCATACTTAAGAACTATTAGTTCTTAAATATATTTAACTTGCTTACATTAAGATAAAACGAAAAATGCTCCAAGGTGTAAATTGCTTTCTCTATTACGGAGTACAATTTTTGAAAAAAATAAAATCTTTCAATCCAAGTCGGCAATATTTGGTCAAATTTTCTCCGTAGGTTAACATTGAGATGATCAAATCAAATAGGTTTAGCACACAGCAGCCATAAGGTATAGGATGCTGAAATTTTGCTTTGAATTTCTCCTTATGCCTTTTGTACTTACTGGGAGTTTTGAAGAAATAAATTCGAAACGTTAAGTGTATCAAAATAGAGGCTTCACTTCTCAAAATTATACCTTAAATGTATATTTAATGCCAGATCACGGTCGTTCAATTTCAGGGTGAACTCCTCTTAGGAAAGACAACACTTTACTACTAAAGTTAATTTAAATGAAAGGAATCAAATTACTGAATGGTTGGTCGTAATATGTTTCATCGAGAAGCACGGGTATTCAATTAGTACTCACATAATCAGTTAAAACTTTTTAAGCTTAAATTTTACTTTTAGTTCCTAAGAAATTCAGTCTTTATTTAAAACATGAAGAAATGATTCTAGAAACTCATACAAATTAAAGGCCCATTTAAACGTCAAAATTAATGTCCAACAGGCTTTTCTTTATGATTATTTAGTTCGTTATACGCTATTCCACATAAGGCTAAAGCTTCCATGCAAAAATCTTCTATCAACGATTCCATTATAATGCATTGCACCTTAAACTTTTTAGTGCCTTAGACTCTTTTAAAAATCTGGTGAGGGCTATATATCCCTCCTTCTGATAAGAAAGGCACATATAACAAATCGCTTCTAATAAAAAATTGGGAAATGTAATAAAGCAACACATAATTTTAGAAAATTTAATGTTCGATTAAAGCCGTATTCTAGAAAAGAAAAAAACACGCATAAAATAATATACAAAGGATTACAAATTTATATCAGTATATTTCAAAAACAAATTTGTGAATTAGTAATGTATTTGTACTTTAATAACGTATTATTTACCTAGTGACTACTGTATAGTTGTTTGTCTGATCGAATTCAAATTCAAAGGTTGCCACGTGGATTTTTGTAAACTTTCAAATTGAAGGCATGCATCCATTTAAGTTTCTAATAATATATGTATGTATATATATATATATATATATATATATATATATATAAGTATGTATTTATTTAAGTGTCGAAATGTTTGATTTGCCGAACGATCGAGTTCCCGGACTAGAACTTTCCTCTAGGCCGGGGGACCTTCTAAAATTGATTCACAGACCCCGAAGGGAGCCATGGACCACCGGATAAAAAGACATGTTCTAGTGTAACACTTAAGAACTCTGTGAAAGTATGGTAGGGGAATGGTCGAACGGATGGCATGCTGGCCTACTTTCACAGAGCTTGCGAATTTAAGTCCCACTGCTGGCATGGATGTTTGTAACCGTTAGGAATGGGTTTGAACTGTAGGTTCGGGTCTAAATACCCCTTGTGTATCAAAAGTGGACCGTAGTGCTCTTCACGAATCAATCTAAGAAGGCATTATTCTTCTGGTGAAAATCAACGATGCTTTCTCAGTTACATTCAAGTGTTACACCTCGACATATTCCCTTCAATTAAAAACCAATGAACAATATGTTATAATAATTTCATTCAAATGTTTTGTTGTTTGCCAATTCGGAGTACGTGTTAATGAAAAAAACTCGCACTTTATCAGAGACAATCGTTGGTATTTTTAAATGGAAGCATCGTATAGGTGAACCAATACCACCCCATGGTGCCAACTCAGTTTGGACTGAACACCGCAGGGGTGACATCTGGGGGAATCGAACCTTCTCCCAGACACTGACATCTTGGAAGGACTTTCCAATCTACAAATTTAACATGCTCATATCTGACCTAGATACGAATAAATTTAATAGCGTTCATCGGGATTCGAATGGAGTACCCTCCGTCCGAGTCCAACGCGGTACCACTAGGTTACCTCGGGACCATTTCATCCAAATTAAGTATTTTGCAAAGCCCTGAGCTCCATTAGAACCAGAAAGATTGTTATATTTTAACTTATTACATTCAAGAGTAATACCCCAGCATAAAACTTCTCTGATCAATGAGAAACAGAAAATTCGTTTAAGTATTTCTTAATGAAATACTTAATAGTGTAATACTTTGATACAAGCGGCTCTCATCAACAAGCAACAAACGATCCATCACATTAGTTTCATTTAAATGTAATACATTGAGGGGAAAAAATCCATTACACTAAGGAGAAACAAACAGCGCAGCCAAGTGTAATACTTCGGTATAATCCCCTCTTCTGAAAGCAGCAAACAGTTCGTGAAATTAATTTCATCCAAATGCAATGAAACCCCTGGAGTCAACGGTCAAGAAGCAATTTATTTTAATACTACTCAAGAGCGATACTTTGGCAGCATTCCTTCCGTAATTCATTATACTACTTTCGCTTAAGTTAAATATATTTTCCTATAAATCCCTTTTGTCATCAAGCAACAAACATTTCGATAAATTAATTTCATTCAAAGGGAACGGTGTTTCAATATAAACTTCTCGTCAATAAGAAACTTATTATTCCTTGGTTTAATTGTATTCAGGAGCAATACTTTGAAACCTATCACTATAGTCGGTGGGCGGCAAATGATTCAGTACATTTCCATAATATACTTCAGTATTAAACTCTTCTTAATGAAAAACCTTGCCCTAAATTTATTCAAAAGTATGATATTTCGATGTATAAATTTCTCTTGCCGACGAGTATTGTTATAATCAGCGTAAAATTTCAGTAGAATGTAAAGATATTTTCGCCTGTATATTTCACTTGTAATCCATAAACGGTAAATGAGCCATTCACAAGCCATGATAATTGGGTGAGTAGTTCTCGAAATTTTGGAACCCGTAATAGATTGAGCCATATTTCCAACAAAAACTTTCTAAGCTAAAAACACTGAAAAATTGCTAAAACCCTTGCTAAAAGTTAATATGACTTCTTACATTTTACTTCCAAAATAATTGCACGCCAATTCCATTATTAATCATTTGTACGCATTTTGGGAATCTATGAAAAGGAATAATTTTTTTACGTATTGAACAGTACTAGATTTCCAGCATCCTTTGTTAGCGTATTAAACTTAATTTTTTATTAAATTTCTTTGCTAGCGTAACAGTTAGTTACAGTACTCTTAGTTTTCGATTGAGCTTATAATTGTTCCTGAACTCTATTTCTCCCTAAATCCAAGCAACTCCCTTGTTCCTTTTCTCAGTGTATTATTTGAGACAGTCCCAAACCAAATCGGTTAAGCCCACTTTTTGAAATTTTTAAAATGTTAGTGTCAAAGTAATTGATAGACTCCTCACTTTTAACATTCATAATAATTTTTCAAAATAATAAGGATTAACACAAATAAATAACAAAAGAATTTTGGGCATCGAATAATAAGTCACTTTTTTTCAGAAGCCGTTCCAGTTGGGTCCATTCTCTAATGAAGGAGTTCTTAAACTTATGTAGTCCGTGGACCCCCTCTTGAACAACATTTCTTTTTGCGGACCCCATCCCAACTCTAGGCATTTTAAGTCGTTTTTGAGACTTAATTTCTGGCTCATTAATCTCATAGGCACTACGTTATGGTAAATATTGGTAAAAATGTATCGATGGTTATTTTAATAAATGGTCTTGCGCATTTATAGAGACGAACATTTTTATTAGGACATAGAATAAAAAACATAAAATGAATATAAACAGTAGTAAAAAGAATTTTAAAAGTTACAAATCATAATACATTAAACTCATACAAACATTTCTTAGTCAAATATTGATCAAAATAGATTTGTCTTATTATAATATGTTTTCTGTAAATGATTTTTACTTAATGAGATGGGTGCAGTGGTTCTCTCGAAACCAGAACCGCAATGTCAGGCTCAATGTTGGAAAGTTTTATTCTGAGGTCCGCTTCTACATCGAGTTCGTTTCTATACTTTGATTTCATATATATATAACAGTACCGGAAAAGCCTGTATACATAAATATTTTGTGCAGAACGGAATCAAATATTGGAGGGCTTCATTTGCAAGTGCAGGGTAATCAGATCTGAGAAATAACCAAAAGTTTGTGAGTTCCGTTTTGTTGAATTGTAGTTTCAAAGACGTATCGCATGATAATTCCACGAGAATATCTTGTTCAAGTATAGATTGTTAATGTCAAAATTGTTTAGAGGACCCCCAGGGGTCTGCGAACTACAGTTTAAGAATCTATGCTCTAATGTAAATAGTCGCAACAATACCATTCAAACGCAGAAGCAAGTACTGGATGATAACGGTCAGCCATTTAGTGTTGTTTCATAACAAAAAAGGGGAACAAATAAGTCAGTGACAGAAGTGCCGCAGAGGTAAGTACTTGGGAACTGTTTAACAATTATTTCAATTTCTTTTTTCTGTAGTAAAAAAATAGTTTGAAGTCTGAATTGGATGTTATTCCTTTTTTTCACGTGCCAGATCAGTTAATTCCATTAGTCCCGCAAAAATTGTTATAATAATAACTATGACTCTAAGGATATTCTTATAGATTTTATATGTCGGTCGATAAAAGCTCCATCTGCAATACTACATTCTACAATGTTTATTTGAATATCTATTTTCAGAGGGATTTAAAAAAATCAATATTTATTATTTTATCACTTTTCTCCACCTTTTTTTGTTTTTATGGACGTAACCGATTTGGCAAGTGAGCCGGTCAATTAACTGATTTTTTTAACCTCGCCATCTTAAAATGATACTGCGTTTCTATTTTTTTTAAGTCTTCGTAAATTGTTGAAGAGATAGTATATATTTTGACTCTCTCTTAGGTAATGTCAAGAGACGAAAGTAATAGCGTCTTATGTGAAAATCACTTATCGTTCCTGTATACCCAATCCAATTTATGCTCGGTTTCATACGTATACCCACGAGTGCCTTAAAACATTTATTCTTTCAACACTGCGTTAGTCTCTAACTTCGGAGCGAAAAAAATGTTTACGGCGAAGTGTAGGAAATTCTAAAAATTGTATAGTCAGAAAAAAAGGCAGTTAGTCGAAGTAATTCAGTATTTCGAACAGAACTAGTATTCTTTGTGAAAACACTATCCATTACAATTAGCTTTTTCCTAGATATATATAAATATGTGTGTGTATGTATGTGTTTGTTTAAGGTTTTTAAAAGGGCTGGGATAACTTAAGGGAATTAAAAGGGGGGAGGGGGTTACAGAGAAAACTGTATAAAATCATTAAAATAGGAATTGGGCAGATAAAAAAGGGGTTCAGATTAATCGATAGATGACAGCACTTGTCTAAAAAATGTAATATCACAGGGATTATGACCTTGATGAATTCGTGAGAAGTGAAGAGTTATTTATAGGCTTTAGATTGGGTTCTCATGGGTTTTCATGCAGATTCATCAGTTTTATGGGCGCGAAAATACTGCAAGCTAAGCAAAGGAGTGTTTCGGAGAGTTCGATGCAAGTTCAGCACTTTATTTAGGCGAGTTGGAAAGACAAAGGAAAAAGTCAGAGACATGTAAGCTTCCAATGAGTGTAGACACGTCGTTGGGCGGGTAAGATAATTGGGTGGGGATAGAGAAAATTGAAATTAGCGGAGTAAGGATTTTAATTACGTAGAATTTTTAGGATTTAGAAATTAAAAAGTGAAACGATAGTATTAAATGATGGAGCTGATAAATTTTATGTGGATTTAATAAAGTAGTTTCGAAAAGTTAACTGATTGGCATTTGTGTTATTCGAGCCTAGGTAACTACATTGCTGAAATTTAATCAAGTGTTAAGTATATCCCCATCGGACAATCGACTGAAACATTTTGGATAAACTGGTGAACTGATGATCTAGTGAATGCGTGATTTAAATTCTGTCAAAAGTCGCCACGGAAGGTCACCTGCGACGGTTGGAAACCCCGAAGATTTGCAAAATTGGCTATAAACAATATTAAAGACACCATCATCTTTATTGGCTTTTTCAATCTTGGACTCATCTCGCGAAATCGACAGTAACTCATTGCATCAACAGGAGTTACTGGAATTTCTGGATAAAAGTTTTGAAAAGAAACCCGTTTTCAACACAGCTGTGATCTACTTCGTGCCCAACTTCGTGAGCTGTTTCAACATTGGTTTGTGATTTCGTAAATTTATTCAACATGGCCGCTGATCACCGTCTTCGAAGGAAATTGCAAGATATGATGAAAGGTGTTTTGTGTAATTTCTGTGTGACATTTTTGATGAAAGTTATTTCTTAATGGACAGAACTCTTTTGTGCCTCCTTTTTCTCAGTTGAGTAATTGACTGCGGAGTTAATTTGTTGTTCATGTGAAAGTTTTGTTTTGAATTGATTGGAATTATGAGTTTGAAGACTTATTTCATGTTTTTCTAAGTTAATTAAGAATTATTTTGGGATTAAAAAACTAAATCAGATTGGGAATTTGTTGCGTGGAGAACTCATCAGACCTACTCAAGCCTTTTTTCAGTCCAGGAGAGGGGGGAGCAAAGGTAGTAGTGTAGTTAATGCTGAACATTTGTGAAAATTGCGAAATTTCTAATTTTCTTAATTATTAGAAATTTAGGAGTTTTGGTAAGGATTTGAGCAAAATTAACATGAAATTTAGAACTATTTTAAGTTAATTTGTGCATTCTGGTGTCTTCTGAGCTGTTGGCAGTCCTGTAACTTTTCTTTCAGTGTAAATATTTTGAAGTTATTGTATTAGTTATGTAAAAAATTTATGTATAAAAAAGGAAATTCAGTAACTGATAACATGTGATTTTGTGGTTTTTGATTTATGAATTATTTATTTGATTTATATTTTGATAAAATGTATCACAAGTGTGATTTTTAGTATATTGAGTAAAGTTTAACCATATATGTATATGATTTTTGATAAACAAACCATGGGAGAATGATCATCTATCTTTTCATTGAGATAAATACGAAGTTTTATGATATGTTTTTATTTTGGTAATGAAATAATGATGTTAATAAGGTTGAATAAAGTATGAACGAGTTGACATATTTTAATAATTGAAATAGAATTTAAATTTTGAATAAAGCATGAATGTGCGTAACATGCTTTCTCAATTCACATGTGATTTAGTGTTTGAGCTAATAACTGAAATAATTTTGGTTAAAGCATGAATGTGTCTACATATATGAATTGTGAAAGTTTTCTCAATTCATATATGAATTAGAGCTCACATTGATTATAAATAATACATCATAATAATAACGGGGAAAAAGATTTTGAATATTATGGAGAAATTTGAAAATTGATTACATAGAATGTATTACTGGTTTTGATTCCACATCGTCGAAATACCATATTTTATGATCATATATTTTAGCAATCTCATTTGTAGTTTATCATTATTTCTCCTACGCGACTTTCAGTATTTTCATTTTGTTTTTGTGTTATTGACGTCAACTGTGACTGATTATGCGATGATTCCATGCCTTTTTAAGTTTATGACAAGAACTTTTTGGACAGTTCACCTGAGAATTCTAGGACTTTTAGTACCCATGACAGCCAGAATTCAGATGAGAAAATTTGTCTAGATTAGCCTTACATTGATAACATATAACATAATTTCATACGACTTAGATACCTAGTGACATTTTTCTTGTAATTGATACATTGTGTTTTTCCTCTGTGAATTTGAAATGATTAGTATTTTCCTTTAGCGATATTTAGATATAGTTGCTTCTTTAATGTTATTAGTGATTTTTCTCATAATTTATATGTTGATATGTTGATAATTAATACTGCATAATTTGTTATGATAACAATTCAAGTTTGATTCTATGTTAAATTCTGTCTTGAATGGAGACTTATTATGTAATTTAACCGTCTCGGCTCCATCGGGTTAGGTACGTGAAAATAGAATTAACTGGGATTTTGTTTTAAAATAATGAAAAGTTAGCTAATAGGATTAAATGTTTGTCTTGTGAGGTCTTGCCATATGGAACTGTCAATTCTGTATGTGCACACCTTCATTTGGAAAGGGGGGGGTTGTAAGGTTTTAAAAAGGGCTTGGATAACTTAAGGGAATTATAACAGGGGGTTTTCCGGAGAAAATTGGATAAAATCATTAAAATAGGGATTGTGCAGATAAAAATAGGGTTTATATTAATCGATAGATGACAGCACTTATCTATAAAATGTAATATCACAGGGATTATAACATTGATGAATTGGCGAGGAGTTAAGAGTTATATAAAGAGTTTAGACTGAGGTTTCATGCAGATTCGTCAGTTTTATGGGCACGAAAATACTGCAAGCTAAGCAAAGAAGTGTTCCGGGGAATTCGAGACAAGTTCAGCACTTTATTTAGGCACGTTGAAAATACAAAGAAAAAAATCAGAGACATGTAGGCTTTCAAAGAGTGTAAATATACCGGGCAAGAAAATTGGGTGGGGACGGAGTAAAAGTTTACGGACTAGTATTTGTGGTTTAAGTGAGCCACGATGACTGCATTGTTAACGCTGAATCCAAGAGTGAAGATTCCGGCCCTCGACTGCAACATTCGGATTAAAGCTGTTGGACTGCGTCATATATATATATAACATTATATATATATATATATATATATATATATATATATACACTGTCACAAAAAAATATATACACCCAAATGCTCGTTAGCAAAGAAAATGATCTACTATTACGAAACTTGGAAGGAATGTAGTCTGGTAAGAGATATCACAAATGATTAAAATTTCGACGCCAATGAGACAAGGGTAGACGCGCTATGCGCATATGAGATGCGCAGATGGGAGAGTTTAAAAGCATGATTGCTCGTGCCATAGGGTTATTCAAACATATCTGTCGACTTGGATGGACGGTATTGTGACTAGAGGTGCCTCTGAGACGTAACTGGCGACAGTACGAACAATTGCTGTACTTTGAGAGGGGGCGTATATTAGGCCTCAGAGCAGCAGGTTGGTCGAACAGGCGTATCGGCCGCCACTTCAGTCGGAGCGATATGGTAGTTGCTCGGTGTTGGCAACAATAGATCACGGAGATCACGGAAGGGATAGTCTACCGTTGCGGAGGGTCAGGGCGTTCCAGGAACAGAAATGCGTGCGAGGATTGCGCAATCATAAGAACGGCCACGTCCGCACCAACAACGTCGCTAAAATCGGTTCGATGTCATTTACCACCTTCCAGACACCCGATGGTATCAAGTGAATCCATTCAGAGACGACTGGCCGACGCAGGTATAAGGAGCCGATGTCCATTAAGACGCCTACCACTGACCCCACATCATAGGCTGTGCCGATTGGATTTTTGCCGACCTCGGGCAAGCTGGAGTGTGACCGACTGGTGGCGTGTGATCTTCAGCAATGAATCCCGATTCAGTCTCAATGCTGATGACCAGCGCAAACGTGGTTGGAATCGCCAGGCCACCGGTCCTATCCGGCATTTGTTGTCGAGAGGCATACGGTGATTACACAAGGTGTGACAGTGTGGGGAGCGATTTTTTCGGGCACACGATCACCTCTAGTCGTCTTTCAACGCACTTGGACGGCATGCAGTTACGTGGACGAGATTTTAATGCCAGTTGTACTGTCTATTCTATCAAGTCTCCCAGGTGCCATTTATCAGCGAGACAACGCTCGTCCACATAATCCGCGACTCTCCCAACAATGGCTTCAAGGATATGACGTACTCGCATGGCCTGCCAAGTCACCAAACCTCTCGCCATTAGCGTACGTCTTGGACGCGCTTGGAAGGCAACTGCTTTCGTCCCGGAATACTGGTGAATTAACTGTCCAGTTGCAAAGATTATGGCATAATCTCCCGCAGGTGGTCATAGGTGACCTCAATGATTCGATGCCACGCCGTGTTTCGGCTTGTGTATCTATCTGCCAGAGGTGGATTTACTACTTACTGATATGTAACCATTTCCATGACATATCTTAATAAAACGGTCCGTTCTTCTGAATTTGTAATCATTTGTTTATCTCGTCATACACTACGTACATGTTAAGTTTCGTGATAGTAGCTCGCTTCCTTCTGGGTGCATATATTTTTATGTGACAGAGTATATATATTTATATATATATATATTTATTTATTTATTTATATATACATAAATGCTGTACACAAGTGTGTACAGCATTTTTAATGCTTCCCCGCTCCACATTAACTTTGTGAACTAATTCTTAATTTAGAGATTTATTATTACTTTCTCTGAACTGTTCACACTAAATATATTAAACGATTGGATCAAAGGTACATCAACTGGAATATTGAAATAAACATAATGTTAAACTGAAATTGTCGATAATGGGGAGTATAAATCATAAGCATTTATTAAATTCCGACAACCTCAACTGTTATTTGACTTTTATTGCTGTCCAGTGCACACGTAATTTCTGAAAATAGCCCTTGGTACGAAAATTTAGACGTCAAAATAAGGTATTAAATTATGCTTTTTGTGTGTAAAGATAACGTTTATACAAAACATGCGTAGTTTTTAAGATTTTCTATTTTTTGGATAGTTATTCGACAGGTTACCAAATAAATGAGGTCAATCACTAGAAAAAAAATTAATTTTTATGGAAAAACTTTTCAAAAATATATATTTGCTAATCTGTAATTATTAAAAAACTGAGAAAAAAATTCCTTTCCTCAATTCCTCTCGTTTGATCCACAGCCCTTTCTGTGGATCAAGGATTTGGGACAACAGCTGAGGAAGGCATTAGGAAATTTTTAAGCAGGAATCTTTTTTCTTTGTTTTCCTCTTCCTTTGGTCTATTTTTTAGCTTTCAAGAGACGCATTGATAATATCTCTATATTACACTGAACCTTTTTTTCAATGTGATAGTCTTCATTCTTGAAACTCTTGAACGCAAAATGACCACCTCACATGCCGATTGCAGTAAAATTCTAAGGTATTCTGAACCCTAGAAGGTTCTAAAAGTCTATATTCGACGATAACTAAAACCTTACCACTATTACAAAAATACAGTAGAACCTCGCATAACGAGCATAATTCGTTCTAGAGTCTTACTCGTAATGAGAAACACTCGTTAAGTGAAACAATTTTTCCCATATAAATTAATGCAAAATACGATAATGCGCTCCATGCCAAAAAATACTCGAAATTTTTTAGACGTAATGTTTATTTTTTAAAGAAAATTACTTATACATAAATTCTTAAGGAGCAAAATCATCCATATGTAGTTTATTATTTACGAATTTATGACACATATCTAATTTTTTACTAGAAAGCTGTCTAGTGACATTTATTTTTCTCGGCGCTTCAAATTTGCTGAAAATGTGTCACCGCATTGTCATTGAATAAATTTATAGCGCGCATAGCCACCGTCTTATTGGGGTTATGCTTTAAAACTTACGATGCAACAGTTTCCCATGCTTTCATCATTTCTTTTATTGCACCAGAAGATTGTATCTTTGTCCTTCTCCACTGACAAACTCTCCTCTACAACTGCTTGCTGTGAAAGACACTGCAATTCTATTAGCTATTCGGTGGTCAGCTCTTGGTTGTGCTCTTCAACAAGCTCCTTAATATCATTGTTATCCTCCAGTCCCATGATATTTGCTTCTCGAACCATCCATGACTACCCTTAAATACTTATTTTTCGGCCGTTGATGATCCTGGTGACGTGAAGATCCGACTGACGTGAAGTGGGGACTTCCTTCCACGTCACTCGTTATGCAAAATGTTGCTTGTTAAGAGAGCCATTTTTTACGATTTATTTTGCTCGCTATGCGAAATACTCGTTATGCGAGGTGCTCGCTAAGCGAGGTTCCACTGTATAAGAAAATGCAATGTGTAACGCACAGTACCAGACGTAATGGAAAATTTCTGTTCCATATAACACAGAAAATCTCTTTAAGAGCAGCTGAATATGATTTTAAAAATTTACTCAGCACCACTCCACATTCATATTTCATTTCGGGGGCAGAAATATTGTAGTACATTTGCTTGCATTACCAGAAGAAAGAAATATCGAAAATGTAGGATTCCTTTCATACTGGAAATGAAATTTCAGTATAATGAGAAAAATGTTTGAAACCCAAAATTCTTGTATATTTTTTATTGATATTGTTTTTAACTTTCTTCACGTTTCGGTCATATATCAGTCAAACAAAAAACGCAATTTCCAAATGGAACTCAACTTTGTCCACTCTTGCCCTGCAGGTGAGCCCGGGGCAAAGTTGCTGCTTTTTCTCATAAAAAGCCTTTTTCATTTTGGAAATTTTTATCCGATTACTCCCTTCTCTTCAGAAAATTTAAAATGCCTCATATCTCTTATATTTTTGTTCAGGTAAGCTTTTTGCTTAATGTCATTAAACCTGTTTTACTCGAATATAGCGTTTTTCCGAAAGGATAACTCTCATCTTTAAAATGAAATTATAACTAATTAAAATTGCTTCTTTCAATAAATCAATTTTACGTATTAGTGTTTCATTAATTTGCGAGCTCAATTTTAAGTGCTTTTCACAAATGAATTTCACTTTTTTCTTAATAAGTAAAGATCTTAAAGTTCCTTTTCAGTTATCGAAATTATTGCATTGATTAGAGTTGAAGTTTTTTTTTATTTTAATGCTTCAGTCCTTTAAGGGGAGTGGTCACTTTTAAGTACCTTTAAAAGTATATATTTTAGACCATGTTAGATTGTATGTACTACTCATGAATTTTGCTTGATTTACATGAATTTTTTTGGGTAACTACCTAATATACTGTTTATTATATATATATATATATATATATATATATATATATATATATATATATATATACAATATTTGAAGGTAAATACAAAAAATAAAATTATTTTTTATGCATAAAAAGTGTATATTTTTTTAAATCGATTATTTTGCAGTCAACTACTGTGCGCATTCTGTCAAAATAAATTATTAAGGTACAGTAATAATTGTTTAGTATATGTGATTACAATACTTCAGGCAACAACTTCCACCAACATTTTTTAACCTTAACATATTTAGATTTTTTTAAAGAATTTTTTTATAAGCTTTTACTTAGTCATTTTTGCACATATAATAGCACATATTAAAATGTTTTCATATATTTCAGAATAATGTTGGTGGATATTGTTGCCTGATGTATTGTAATCAAGTATAGCAAACAATTATTACCGTACCTAAATAATTTATTTTGACAGAATGCTCACAGCAATTGACTGAAAAATGCTCTATTTCAAAAAATTATTCAATTATTATGCCTAAAAAATAATTTTATTCTTTTTAATTACCTTGAAATATTGTGTATATATATATATATATATATATATATATATATATAATAAACAGTATGTTAGGCAGTTACTCAAAATAGTTCATGGAAATCAAGCAAAAGTCATGACTAATACATACAATCAAACATAGGTCTAAAAAAGATACTTTTAAAGGTACTTAAAAGTGACAACTCCCCTTAAGTACAGTTACCTTACAGAAAGTAAAATTTGTTAATGAGTTTTGATTTTTTAGTAACTTTTTTCTCCAAAAAGGAAAATGACTTTTAAAACAGTTTTATTGATTACCAAATCGTGCTTTTGAAAACTGCTGTAACGAAGCAACTACTGCACATGACGACATAGTTTTTGACCTAAAATAATCGCACGGTATACAGCGGAAATTGTTGACTATTTTTTATTGGAGAGTAGTGTACAGGTGAGTCAACATTGCGCCCTAGCTGCCACATCAATTTTTATCGAGCACCCGCAGGGGGACATATGGAAGGCTCGCACCTTCCCCCACCCACTGACTCTCTTGAACGGACTTTCCTGTCTACGGATTTAACCTGACCATACCCGGCATAGACACGAAGGTATTGAAAGGCGTTCTCACGCATTTCTTGTAATTACATTTGTAAGTCCATTTATGTTAAGATTAATGTAAACTGAAACGTGTGCAATACTTGAACCTAATCATAACAATTAGGTGCATACGTTGGATACTCATAACAGTAGGTGCACGTTTAATATATACGGGTAGGCGCACATGAATTAATGCTTATTCATCTGCCCGTATATATATATATATATATATATATATATATATATATATATATATATATATATATATATATATATATCCCACTTCACGTCAGTCGGATCTTCACGTCACCAGGATCATCAACGGCCGAAAAATAAGTATTTAAGGGTAGTCATGGATGGTTCGAGAAGCAAATATCATGGGACTGGAGGATAACAATGATATTAAGGAGCTTGTTGAAGAGCACAACCAAGAGCTGACCACCGAACAGCTAATAGAATTGCAGTGTCTTTCACAGCAAGCAGTTGTAGAGGAGAGTTTGTCAGTGGAGAAGGACAAAGATACAATCTTCTGGTGCAATAAAAGAAATGATGAAAGCATGGGAAACTGTTGCATCGTAAGTTTTAAAGCATAACCCCAATAAGACGGTGGCTATGCGCGCTATAAATTTATTCAATGACAATGCGGTGACACATTTTCAGCAAATTTGAAGCGCCGAGAAAAATAAATGTCACTAGACAGCTTTCTAGTAAAAAATTAGATATGTGTCATAAATTCGTAAATAATAAACTACATATGGATGATTTTGATATATATATTTATATATATATATATACATATATATATATATATATATATATATATATATATATATATATATATATATATATATATATGTATATGTATATATATATATATATATATATATATATATATATATATATATATATATATATATATATATAAACATATAATCCCCTTAATGGCCGTTCGTACAAAGGGGTTATGAAATTTCCCGTTCTAAAGAGGGAATCGGAAAAATGGCCCCGTATGCTAAAAGTTAAATAACCTAAGCTCGAACGGGTTAAACAGCCTAAATTATACAATTGAACTTTTTTATTAAATATAAAACTTTTCAAAGGGAACTCTTTTTTTCTTATAAATAATCAAAATCGATAAAAGAAGTACGCAAGAACATCGATTAGTTATTGATTCTCGATTTTTTTTCATGTGACTTTGCCCTTTTTTTTCTGTCATTTCGCCCTTTTTAACAAAAATTTTTTTGTTTGTTCTTTTTAGTCTTTTATTAATACATTGATTCCTAATATACTTGGTAGTTCTTTTAAACCCTAAATATTTCAATGGAATACAAGATCTGTGTTTAAGAAAAAAAAAACAATTTTTAAAGTGCATCAAAGGTTACAGTCATGCTTGAAAAGTTTGAATCTTTTATGCTCAAAGTACAGTACACAACTGCTAATTTTTTTTTCCTTTTGAAGCACGCCGTAAAATAAATATTTCACAAGGAAAAATTTGAGTAGAAATAAAGAGGAGAATATGAAAAGGCAAACATTTTCATCCTAATGCAATTAAGGTAGCTATGTTGAAATTTTGCTATATTTTTGCTGATCGTAAATTTAGTTCAACAATTGAAAACTTTCAAACTTAAGCTGGGAATTCCCTTTTTTCACATATGTTTTATCTGGATATATTGGGTTGGTCAAAAAGTTCGTTCGGTTTACAGTAAGCTGGCTCTAATAGCTCTAATATTTGTCTTTAACGCCATTCGAAACAAGTTTTGTTAGATTGAGGTGTCCTATAAGCGTGCAATTAAATGAAATTGGGCAATTTTTGTATAGACCTTTTAATATTCAAGATTGAAGAAAATCTGGAAGATGTTTAAAACTGCTTGTAATTCTTCGAACCATTACTTTTCATTTTTGGATATTTTCAAGAGAGATTTCTATCCAAATATGAAAATTTTGGATTTTATAATGTTTGCTTTGAGACCGTTTCACAGCTGGAATGTTTTCAGCGCCATTACCAAACGTTAGTGCAAAACCCCAAAAATAGCCAATTAGTTAGCTAGTGAGAACTATTTTAAATACAGTAAACGCAGGGAAGGTTTGAACAAAATATATTGTGCTCCTTTCTCGTTGTATGAAACAACAGTCAAACAAAACACGAATTTAGTAATTATGTACGTAAAGGTCTACGACAAGCAGAAAATTTGTACAGTCGAATATCTTTTTTTAATACAGTTTTATTTATGTTTTATCTATCTACTCGGAGGTATATACTGTACATTACAAGAATTAGAGGTCTTTATTTGGATTTGGAGCTTTCGAGGAAATTTATTTGCACCATCTTCAGAACTATTCCTGATGGTGCAGTTTCAGGGGAAAATATAAATATATAGACATGAAAGCATTTTATTTTAAACTAGTATATAACCCCCATCAAAAATGGCGGAATGTTGATCAGCCTTTCCTTCTCATAAGAGTTCATACAAAATAAAAGCATGAAGATTCTATTTTTGAATGCAATGAAGAAAGATTTTAAACATATACTACGATGAATACAGGTACATAATGCTATATGGGTTCCAGAAAAATATAATTGTCCTTTAAGTGTAAAATTCTGCATTAATTTATAATAATTACATAATAATTAGCAAAGTGAAACACAATTTAATTAACATTAAAATTAAACATTAAAAATGTAGTTATTTGAAGGGAATATGAATAACCATGGAGTAGAATGAATTCGAAATTCAAGTGAATGACTCAATTGAATAAATGATTCTTTTCAATGGATATTTTAATTTGAAGATATTTAAAAAATTAAACGATTCTGAGATAGGGCGTTCGCTGGAAATTTTCATATGTTTTAAAGGGCATTCAAAATATATAACTTTTGTGGTATTATTTTTCAAGAAAAATTTCAGAAAATGGCGTCGCAATCTTGAGATGTTTCCGACTTGGTCCGTCGCGGAATGGTTACCTACACTTTTCTACTCTAGGTTTTTATATAAGTAAAGATGGTGCTACTTATATTAAAATTTCACATATGTTCTACTATTCCACCATTCTGAATCTCAGTCTTTCTTCGTTTTTAGTCGAATGATTACGCATTCACTTCTTGTGTGCATTCCGGATCTCTTGTGCTAAAGACTTATTTAAAATTTTCAACTGAAAATCCTAGAGGAAATGAATGTAATCGCTGCATTACAAGATGCCTCTGTAACAAGGATAAACAAGAGAGTGGACCGAAACAAGGGGTGAAAAACTTTTTTTTCGAAACTCAAGATGCCTATATGCACGGAAGTGGTCTACATTAGCTTTTATTCGCCATGAGAATTTTCAGTTCGATAGCACAATATTTTTCGGTGCCGCAACGACTTTGAAAATTGCAAAAACCGTCCAAAAAAAAATTTTTTTTTAATTTTAACATTCAAAGACAATATTTAATAACAAGAAGGAAAATGATATTGACATACATAAAATGAACGAAAAAAGAAAATTATTTAAAGGTATTTAAAAAGTCCACTTTTTTCATATTTGTGCAGTCCTTGCAAAGAAGAAATCCGATATCTGGTAAGTCCATCTTTTGCTTCTGGACCACAAACACTTGCAGAAACTTGTGTGACAAGTCTAACACACCTCTCTACCGCTTGAGAATGACAAAGGAATCAGAAAATTTGATTTTTCTCAGGTGCATTTTTTACCATTTCTTTCAGATGATTCTTGGTAAGAGATTTCGTTAGACGAGGTTTTGTAACGGTTTCTGCTTTCCATTGTATCATATCGATGTAATCTTCGGCATCAAAATTAATCATTGGCACTTTGAATTTTCTAAGAGGTTTTTGAAGTTGATGACTTTGAAGTTAGAACTTTCTGAATTCGGCTGACACAAAGTTCTCTAACGTGTTGGTCGCAGAGCATAGCAATTAAATTGTTTTCTGGATGCGCAAAGTATCCGTTAGTTTGTATAACTTTGTCAACAACAATTTTTAAATCAGATGGCAAGTATCGAGATCTTTTTATCCTACTGTACGAATGAATAGACCCATCTTTACACTTATTATCTATTTTGATGTCGAACCACATCGGAACATAAACATTCATGCTAAATTGACCCAAAGTTTTTAAATTTTCCGATGGATTCACGGTTCCTACGTACAATCGCATTATTCTATTTGCGGTTATTAACCATCTAGAACGTGTTATATTACCGGGTTGCCTGGCGGCTAAACTATCCGTGATAGTTCCTTTTTCTATACAATGAACTACATCATACATGTACTTTTGATCTGTGCTTAATTCCTCTGTGTCTATTTTTAGTAAATTTGCAGGTATTATTTGAAACAGCAACGGCTAACTGTTCCCAAGAATTATAATTTTCCCGATTTCACCAGAAAATTCAAATGGTCCAGTTGTTCGTCCAACCAACTTCTGAAATAAATAGCGTAATGGTAGATCATTTAAATGCTGAAGGCATATGAACCATTGAAATGGATATTCGATGCAAACTTCAATGCGACGAATTACTCCATTGAAATTCTAGTGTTGACAGCAGTACCATCACACTAAGTTTTATGTTCTTTTTAAGATAAAGCATCATAGCTTTTGCAAGTTCTTCAGCTGTTCAAAAAGATGCACTCAGGTGACCAAGATATTTGGATCAAGGTTCGTATAAGAGTACAATATGTTCTTCATTGACTGTCATTCTATAAAATTTAGCACCCCTCTTCTTCTGCTCAAGAGTTTTATCTTTCCGACTATCAAAATAAATAGCATTAACTACCTCGCTTTCATCTACCACGTTATCCCTTATTTCTTGACGTTTGCTTTTCGTTCATGTCTGACTTTATTCCGGTTGATAATAAGATTGCTAGTATCTTATGTTATTAAGCCTACATCTTTCAGCACAGATCTTGCTATTATAACATCTGATCTATCGGAAATACGCGTGCGATCTCAAGCTTGTGCCCAAATTGGCAATTTTAACGCATTTGTTTCATTTTCACTTAATTTACTGCAGATATATCCATTATATTGCAATCATCACTATAGTTGGGGTCTTCTTCATCTATTATTGATTCTTCACAGCTCGTACTATTTAATAGATCAATTTTTTCTTCTAATTTAGAAGTTGAGGGTTCAGTCAAATATTTTGTCTCCACCTTCTTTATATAACATACACACATGAGCTTTATTGTTGTTTTCACATCAACACCACCAATGAATATTTCTCTCTCATAACGTTGGTCATGTAGAAAATCCCTTTCTGGTATTGGAATTTTTTTTCAGATGCTTCTTGCAAAGTAGGCACAGATTACTGCAATGTTTAAACTTCACATGTGTTGCGGCACCGGAAAATGTACTCCGATATCTTTAAATTTCACCCTTCTTTATTACTCCTTAGTAGACCACATTTCCGAACATAGACTTATTAAAAATCAAAAATTGTTTTTTTTCGGTCCATCCTAATAAACAAGGGATTTGATTCCTGAAGTTTCTAGGTATGAAATGCATTGGGTTTCACATGAATTGAGAGTATTATGTTCCATTTTAAGACTCCTAAACAGATATATAAGCGAATATACGGATGCCAAATGGATAAACAAGGGAATTGATTCCCGCAGATTCGAGGTACCAAATGCATTGGATTTGACGTGAATGGAGAGGATTATTTTGCATTTTAAGGCTCTTAAATAGATATTCAGGCGAATATACGGATGTCACATGGATAAACAAGGAATTCGATTCCTGGATATTTGAGGTATCAAATGCATTGGGTTTGACATGAATGGAGGGGATTATTTTGCATTTTAAGGCTCTTAAATAGATATTCAGGCGAATATGCAGATGCCACATGGATAAACAAGGAATTTGATTCCTGGATATTCGAGATATCAAATGCATTGGGTTTGGCATGAATGGAGGGGATTATTTTGCATTTTAAGGCTCTTAAATAGATATTCAGGCGAATATGCGGATGCCACATGGATAAAAAAAGAATTTGATTCCTGGATATTCGAGATATCAAATGCATTGGGTTTGGCATGAATGGAGGGGATTATTTTGCATTTTAAGGCTCTTAAATAGATATTCAGGCGAATATGCGGATGCCACATGGATAAAAAAAGAATTTGATTCCTGGATATTCGAGATATCAAATGCATTGGATTTGACATGAATGGAGGGGATTATTTTGCATTTTGAGGCTCTTAAATAGATATTCAGGCGAATATACGGATGCCACGTGGATAAACAAGGAATTCGATTCCTGGATATTTGAGGTATCAAATGCATTGGATTTGATATGAATGGAGGGGATTATTTTGCATTTTAAGGCTCTTAAATAGATATTCAGGCGAATATGCGGATGCCACATGGATAAACAAGGAATTTTCATTCCTGGAGATTCGAGTTATCAAATGGATTGGGTTCGACATGAGTTGAGGGGATAATTTTCCACTTTCAGATTATTAAACAAACATACAGCCAAAAATATAAGGATGCCACAAAAATAAACAAGAGATTTGATCCCTGAAGATTTGAGATATCGGATGCATTGGGTTTCACATGAATTGTTGGGATTATCTTGCATTTTTAGACTCTTGAACAAAGATACAAACACAGCACGGGTAAAATGTTCAGATTATTTTATGTTACCTTCCCAGTTCCCCCAAAATACATTCATTACAAAAGATCTGTTTTTAATTTTGTATCTAATTCAAAACCGTATTATTAATGACAGCATGAACAAAACAAAAGAAATGAACTGCAATGTATTAACAAAGAACTCGAAATCTTCCCCAATTCCTCCTACTAAATTCTCGCAAATGAAAAATCTATCAATTAAAATAATGTCTTTTTTCGGAGAAATATGGGCAGATATTGATTTTTTTCCCTTACGCGAAAGCATTAGGAACTATTCGCATCCTTAAAATTTAATATCTTAGGCCTATTTAAAGATTTTTATAAAGATGTGAAGTGGTGCTTGGCGAAACTTCAAAAGAAAACCCATTTTCTTGCATTTTAGGGCCATTAATAATGCACACTATCCATAACTACCTACAAGAGCAAAAAAATTGAACCATAAAACAGCTTCTTCCGCACTTTTAGTGGTCAATAAAAATTTCATTTCCCTTATTTAAAAAGAACTTCGTTCAATTTTAGAGCTTAGTATGAGTCGTATTTTCGTAATATTTTCACTCGTATCTATAACTTAAATTATGCCATAAAAACTGAAAAGAAGAATTTTTAGTATAATTTTAAATATTTTTTTTTCGATTAATGCCTTTACTCTCACGATCTTCAATGACGCTTTTAATTATAATTATCCCTGAAAGTAACAAGTAACCACTCAATTAAATTATAATTTTATAAATCTATATTTTAGGAAGGAATGATTATTTTTTCTATTTTAATTTATAACAGTTTTAAATTTAAATACTGTACAGATTGGATCAATTTATTACTCCAACAAACTGTGCATTAAATGAACATAAGAACATGGGAATTGTGAACCCTATTTCCGTTCACAATGTAGTATCAAATTGCATATAATAAAGTGATATTGCTACTTTGTAGTGAGGAATAGAGAAAAATTGCTATTAACGTATTAATACGAGTTTATCCA
>OU015496.1:207169793-207174793 GCA_907164885.2 Dolomedes plantarius | reverse complement strand
TTTTTGGTGAAAATATTTGCTCAGCTTAGAAAACGCTATTTCGCTATTTAAAAAAACCGTAAAAGATTTTGCATGTTTTATTAAATAGTTTGGGAAATATTTTAAACCTAACAGAACATTAAATAAGAGCATATCCCAAATGTAATAAACGAAACCATAAATCAGCGAGTTTTGAGTAGATAAAAGCCCTCGATAAATAATTCAGACATTTGCAATGTGTGTAAACTTTCCATCTTAGAATGGATTCGTGATAGTTAAATAATAGAAAATTGATGAGTTATTCATTTCCCCGAAAAAAACTACAACGACATATTTTGATTGCTAAATTTGCACGAATTTTATATCGTTGATAGTATACAATGTAGTTGCCATTCATTTCTTGAGTATAAAACTGAATAAAACAGGTTTTTAAAAGAATGCGCCACAGGTTACCAAAACGTAGATGTGTTTTTAAAATATATCATGGTTACGTCTTATTTGATAACATAAAAATATTTTTTCATTTTAAGGAAAACAGCAACTTAAGAATTCAGCTCCATGTAGCACAAAGGCGGGGAAAGAGAAAGGCAAGTGTCGAAGTAATTTGGCAGATGAAACAACAATCAAACACCTTACCATCAAAAGCATTTAATGATGACGAGATAATAGTTAGATGAACATCGAAAATTCAGTACTTCGCACGATAACGCGGAATAATTTATTCCTTTGATTATGAATGACAGGAGTTCATAGAAATATTCGATTAAATAGTCTGACTATAAACCCTCATTTCTGCACAATATTTAAATTACATTGAATTCTTCATTGCCTATGTGTAAGCCCATTCTTTAAGCTATGAATTTATCCAACAAGAAATTCTCTCAAAACTGATATAAATATGTATTCTGAGAGCCAATACATTATTAAAATAAAATGCAGGTGATTTATAAGGATTTATAAGCGATTCTAAGATTATCCTAAGTATAATTTAATGTTTAAGGGGCTCCGATGTGCAAAATATAATTTTGTTCTTATTTGCACGGTGCATTTCGTAATTTTATCCCTTAGATGAGTATGAACTAAAAAATGCTAAACTCATGGCGCAACAGTCCGCTGTGGACCAAGCCCGGTGGTACACAGCTCAGCTTTCTTGACCGTGGGCTTGGGGTGCCATGCAGCATATGTCTCAGTCGGGTGGTCAACCTGACGTGGGACCCCCAGAGTTTAGTTCCCAAGCATGCATGTTCCTCATTTTATCTACCCACTCAAAGGATGAAATCCTGAGTCGACCTTGGCCAGTCGCAGGGTTGAACCGTGAACCCGTGGGGTGGCAGCTTGAAGCTTTTAACCACTAAGCCACCGGGCGTCAAAAGATGAGTATATACACCATCAGCTTATTCAGCAGCCTCGAATGTGTTTCCCCCTTTTTATGACCTCCTTAGCAAAAAAGATTAACTGGATATATGTGTAGAGACAGGCGAGTCACCATAACAAGCAATAACGCCCCCTATCGCAAGGTAAGGGGTACTAGGCAGAACGCTGGGGGTGATTGTAGACTCCAGACGTGTCTGATACACTCTTACGGAGAACGACGGAGGTGATTGTAGACTCCGGTCGTGTTTGATATATTCTTAGACACAAAGTTCGGAGGTGATTGTAGACGCTGAACGTGCCTGGTATGTTCTTCGGAACTTGAAGATAATTGCATTCTATTTGTTCGTGTAAATAATATTCAACCTGTAATATACATAGTCTCCTATACTTGTCCGTGCTGTGCTCTATCACAATATGTACAGTGAAACTTTTGTGCGGCACCCAGTAATATTTCTGAAAAAAAGGGGCCGTTTAGTAGGATGGCCGGCTAAAGAAGTTTCACTGTACTTGTATTAATGACCTCTTCCTCAAGGGCCTGTCCCACTCATTTTTTTCACCGTAAAATGAGTCTTTATACAAGGATCTTCATACTTATAAAAAGTACTAGAACAATTAGAAATTTTGTATATTAAATAATTGAAACTTCAAAAATCATATATATATATATATATATATATATATATATATATGTAATGTTCACAACGGATGATGATCTAGGTAGCCGATGGTCCATCAGGTAGGGGGATTCAAAGAGTCTGAGTAGGGTAGTTGTCGTTGTTTTCAGCAAAACGACTGGCTGACATATCATATGGATGCAGGCACCCTGGAGATAAATTAAGATCTGACGCCAGGAAAGAAGAGGCGGTTTGGTCATACTACAGTTTTTTTATTCTTGAAAATGTTGCTGGACATCTTTTACTCAAAATTATAATACCGCAGATCAGCACATCTCATTACATCGTCCAGAAATCGCCAAACATACGGGAAAATCCCGCAGGGCTCAATTCGACATGTTTGTAAGGCTAGAGCAGAACACAGAGGGCCGCGAAAAATCTAGGTTCACGCCCTGAGTACGGGCGCATTGAACTTCTAATTGGTCAAATCATGATACCTGACTTAAACGCCATATGGGGTGATCGCTTCGCCATAGTTCTCGAATATTCTTCGTTCTATAATTCTTTCCGCGCGTGGCTTTAGGGGATAAACTAATAAGTGATTTTGGGCATTCCCAGGTCGTAATTCAAGATGAGGGGAGTTACCTATTGCGATAATATAAAAGAGTTTTGAATAGGCGTTTCCTTAAATGATTAAGAAAGTTATCGTTTCATATATATATATATATATATATATATATATATATATATATATATATATATATATATATATATACAGTGGAATCTCGATCTATCGTTTTTCAAGGGACTGATTGAAATGAACGATTAATGCGGGAAAACGATAGATGCGGAAACATAACAAAGCAATATGATCTTTGGGACTGGATAAAATGAACGACACATACGGAAAAACGATGGATCCGATAACGATCGATCGAGATTCCACTGTATATATATATATATATATATATATATATATATATATATATATATATATATATATATATATATATATATATATATATATAATGGCACTTGTACTGAGACATTCACATAGAACAACAGAAACTGTAGAGTATTTTTCCTCTTGGAGCACCCTATAGGTGAGTCAACATTGTGTCCTTAGTACAACATCCATGGTTGCACTAAGCCCAAGCTTAAAAAAGGCAAAACGAGCACTAAGCACTTTAGCCCAAGAATATATATATATATATATATATATATATATATATATATATATATATATATATATATATATATGTATATATATATATATATATATATATATATATATATAAATATATATAAAGAGAGAGAGAGAGAGAGAGAGCGAGTAGAGGAGGGTATTTTGGAATACCATTTACATTTCTAAAAAGAATTTTACTTGTATTTGAATAAAAATCCCCAAAATCATCATGAGTACATACTATAACTAATTGTAATGAACTGTCACTTGTAAAAATAATGCTATTTATTTTGTTGTTATAAAAAATTATTTAAAAAAAAGTTACAAATAAAGGTTAATATGAAATAGTCGGGTAATATGGAATAGGCGGTTTAAACCATTGAAAAACTAATTAGACTTCATAAAACATAGTTATTTTTAAGTATAAAACCATAACATTATGTGCATGTCATTTCTGCTTCTAGTCTGTTTACAAAAGTCACAGATATAATCTTCTTTCTCTGCTCCGGTATAGTCTAGGTGAATCCACAGAGAACAGATGAAGCATGGAATCAAAATTTCCCCTCGTTGATCTTCGGAGACTTTTCCGTTACACATGATATATTCAGCGTCTTTTTTTTCCGGTTCTTTAGTTGATGGCATGAAGTCGATTATAGATGATACATCAGAATGGAACTGTTCAACCCTGCTAACACAGGAGTCATCTCTAGCAGATTTAGGTCTAGAAGGTTGGTCTAAGTTTTATTTCTTAACAGGGGTCTTTGAATGTTCGGTTTCTTTTGTTGTTTTGAAGCTTTTGGTTCCTTCTTTATGCCCTTTTCATTCAGTTCATGTTCCAATTCATTTTTTAAGATGGGGAGTGGGTTATTACAGAAAATCCAGCTTTCCTGCTTCTAAGGGGATTATGCAATACCTAGTATTCCATATTACCCGACACGCCCTCATGGAAAATAAACCTTTAAACTGATGGACAAATCATTGTCAGCTAAAAAACGACCACAGTATAACAAACTACAATTCTTTTAGTGTACATTATGCTTAACATCAATGTTCAAGTCACATGCGTACTAGTAGGTTAAAATGTTTGAAAACTTACCTGCAAAAACTCTTGAATATCACAAAACACACTTTGTTCTGTAGCGAGTGGTACGACAACAACAAGTGGTCCACTTTCAGTGCACTGCATCATGGTAGTCTCTCTTGAGTAGTGCATGGTATTCCCACATGATAGCAGCACCAAACAGAGCCGAAACCTCGGTATTTCATAATACCCGACTATTCCATAATACCCTCTCCTCCTATATATATATATATATATATATATATATATATATATATATATATATATATATACCGGGTGCGTCATAAATTCGTGCAAACTTCAAAAATTCATAATAAAAGAAATAATGCTCGGAAAATTTTTCTGTTTGAGCCGATATGATCAGAGGGATTTTGGATTTTTTTCCATGTAAAAGAAAAAAAAGTTTCCGAAAGTAACCGAAAGAGGGCGCTCACACGTCTTACTGAGACGTTTTATGCAAATTAGGCAAACACAAACAGAAAATGAAGCATATCACAATAACATGAGACTGCGCATTTATTTTAAAGTAATAGATGTTCGACATTACCACCAGCACAAGGTAATAAGCAATTGAGGCTCGTCACTACGCCCACTACAGCGGAGTGTAGCATGTCGCCATCGATGGCAGCGACTGTCTGTCGAATGGCATTTTTCAGTTCCACCAAAGTGGTTGGGGAACCCCGGTACACACGAGACTTTAAGTATCCCCACAACCAAAAATCCGCCGGGTTTAAGTCTGGTGATCGTGAGGGCCACTGAACCTTAC
>OU015496.1:207072923-207169693 GCA_907164885.2 Dolomedes plantarius | reverse complement strand
AAATGTACCATCTTTACCATTAATTATGAAAACATTTAAATAACTTAAGGTGACTGCCTACGTTGAAAATGCCATTTTTTGACTATTTTGATCAATTTAATTTTTTGCAAGAATCTTGTAATTCAATCATTTCTTTTTTCAAAACAGTTTTGATTTTCATTCTACGTCAATTAGAAGCAGAGTTATAGCTATTTTAAAAAAACATCGTCTAATACAAAATTTAAGTGACAAACAACTTTAAATGCGTCCATTTTTTGACCACTTTGGTCAATTTTATTTTTTGCAAGAATCTTGTAATTCAATTTTTTCTCTTTTCAAAACAGTTTTGATTTTCATTCTACGTCAATTAGAAGCAGAGTTATAGCTATTTTAAAAAACATCGTCTAATACAAAATTGAAGTGACAAACAACTTCAAATGCGTCCATTTTTTGACCATTTTGGTCAATTTAATTTTTTGCAAGAATCTTGTAATTCAATCTTTCCTCTTTTCAAAACAGTTTTGATTTTCATTCTACGTCAATTAGAAGCAGAGTTATAGCTATTTTAAAAAACATCGTCTAATACAAAATTTAAGTGACAAACAACTTTAAATGCGTCCATTTTTTGACCACTTTGGTCAATTTTATTTTTTGCAAGAATCTTGTAATTCAATTTTTTCTCTTTTCAAAACCGCTTAGATTTTCATTCTACATAAATTAGAAGCAGAGTTATAGCTATTTTAAAAAATATCGTCTAATACAAAACTGAAGTGACAAACAACTTTAAAGGCGTTTTTCTCAGAATTATGTTTTTTAGCACAAATCTCTACCGTTATCATGATATTTCAGATAATAATGCATATAATTTGATAAAATTTTCAGGAAATGTTTTAGATGCTATTGTTAATGAAATGACGTACAATAATTGATGTATAATAAATAGCTTTTTGTTTGGGGCTGTTTTCATAAGGAAAGGAATGACGAATTTGGGAAAATTTTCATATTGGGACATAAAATTGTCTGTATTATTTTTGCATTTTAAAATTTCTCTTAGATTGTGGGTCATTTTGAAGATAACTGTTATTTGTATCATGTGTGAGAAGGAAATTAAAATGGTAGCATTAGAATTTTGTTCAGAGTGATAAGCGTTTTAGCTAAATTTCATTAAAAATTACTTCAAATTGACCAATTTATAAAAAAGTATGGTGTTTACAGGAAATTTTTTTTTTATTTTTTATTTTTAAATGCTGTTTTACCATATGAGACCAAAAAATCCTTAAAAAAACAATTTTTTTTAAAAAATGGCTCCGAACGTAGGCAGTCACCTTAAATGTACCATCTTTACCATTAATTATGAAAAAATTTAAGTTACTTAAATTCGTCTGTACATGCGACATTGCTTTTGAATAATCCATGAAAAAAGAGGTTAAAATTCTGAGCCCGGCCGCACCACCATGGGGTCCAACTAGGGGTAGCAGGATCCTGCACCAGTGATAGCCAGTGACACCAGAGATGCCGAATAGTAGAAACGATTGCTTGGTTCCTAGTCGAAAACAAAGCGACCAGCCAATTGATGCAATAGGGAAGCACTATGTGCCTCCCGTTAACCTGAAGCAGTGTATTGGGATACCAAAACTGTTCCTCAACTGCCAGGATTCCGTTTCCCAGGGCACGGCAAACACGTCGGTGATATACACGCCATTAGAAGCTAGAAACAACGAAGGAGAAAAGAAAGAAATAATTTCAAGATAAAATGACTTTTTATATACCATGTTTTTAAATTTCCTGTTCAATCATATAAACTTGACAATTCTATGAATATTTAAAAATTATATATATAATAGCCGTTGTCTCTGTATAACACTTCCGGGCTGTACTCATCTTTCAATTGAAGCCCTCAGTAAACAAACGGCCGGTTAGGCTTAATTTCAATTTCAGATGTGGATCAGAATTTTTTTCTTACCTAAAAACTAATATTTTCTCCATCAAATCACGTTTGTTCAGCCTATTTTTCTATAAAACGTTCAGAACTAAAAAAAAATTAGATGCTTTTAGCTGTATATTTAACAGTTTTTAAAAATCTGCTTACTTTTGCGATTAATTCTGAAAGTAAACAGACTTCAATGTGAATGAATCAAGTAGCTCAAGTATTCGTATCGCGTAGTGAGCTGTAAAAAACTAGATGGCAGTCTACTACTCCGATCTCATGAAAAACTAAATAAATAAAAAGTAATGAAAGGGTTTGATTTTACAAGGTGTGAATTAAATGCAATATTGTTAGACAATTCGGGATATTTTTTAACTTTGATATACTTTTTCCATTATGACGTCATTATTAGTATTATGACGTCAAAATGACGGGTTGGATGGCAGTCTACTACTCCAATCGCATGAAAAACTAAATAAATAAAAAATAATGAAAGGGTTTGCTTTTACAAAGTGTGGATTAAATGCAATATTGTTAGATAATTCGGGATATTTCTTAACTTTCATATACTTTTTCCTTCTGACGTCATTATTAGTATTATGACGTCAAAATGGCGGGTTACCTTCTAGTTTAAGATATATGACTCATTCTGAGAACAAGAAATAAAACATTCTACAAATAAAGCGCACTGTAGCGTCACGACAAGTGGGTAAGGCTATTCTCTCTGAGGCATTTTGAAGAAATTTCACAACTATTGATCCATACCAAGAAAGACAGAGTTCTGATTAACAAACGAAGGCCAAATTTTTAAAACAAAACTTAACAATTTATTAACAAAAATAATTAACATTTAAAACAGTGCAACATATTCAATTTAAAATACCCGTGCAGATTCACAACGTACGGAGCCTAAAACACACATCCGCCCCGCCCGCGTTCTCAAGCGTCTCTCTCTCTCGTGTCTGGATTTTTAGACGGGGTGGAGGGGCCGGCAGATTATCGGCTGACAGCTCTTCTTAGACGCCGAACTTTATTACCTTGCAGAAACGTTAGGATGACAGCTTTAGTGGCTGCATCTGTAAGGAAAACGGTTTTTAATCCCCCCACGTGTTCCGAACTGGTGGAACCGAACAACACATTCCTTGAAAAACACGCAGCTGTGTTTCAAGCTCTTGTGGGGTCTCGGGAAAAAATAATACCCTATTTCCAGTACGCTACAACACATTATATTTTAATAAACATTAAGCAAATAATGAATTTGTATAAATACATATTCGTACAACAATAAGACTGCATTAACCACCCCACCCTCCTTTCATTAAAAAAAAAGAAAAGAAATGTAATTTACATGCAGCTTCTTCATGAGCTGCAAACGAATTCGCATCTTCCATAGTTAATTATGGATTTCAAAATTATAAATTATAATCTATAATTTGGAGGAAAAAAATCAAAGAGAAAATATCGCAAATAGCATGCCGGCATAAATAAAAATTATCCCATTGTAATGAAAATGTAATATGCTTGGTTCACTATTACGTTAATAGATGGCGCCTGTAGCGCAGTTACTTTTGACTCCAGACGCTACTCGTATTTTTAAGCAATGGATTTTAAAATATGGAATAAAGATGGCTAAAAGTATTAAAATAATGCATTGTCGTCGTGTTCTGAGCTATTCTAAAAGTTTCAAATGTCTAGCTAGTCGGGAAGTTAGTTAAAAATCGATTGCAAGATTTGTACGGGACAAACACACACACACACAAACACACAGACAAACAAGAAAGCAAGTTAATAAAAACATGGTAAAATAAGTAGAAGTAGGAGAGGAGAGGAAAAAGGAAAGGAGAGATAATGCTTGGTTCACTATTACGTTAATAGATGGCGTTACTTTTGACTCCAGGCGCTACTCGTATTTTTAAGTAATGGATTATAAAATATAGAATAAAGATGGCTAAAAGTATTAAAATAATGCATTGTCGTCGTGTTCTGAGCTATTCTGAAAGTTTCAAATATCTAGCTAGTCGAGAAGTTAGTTAAAAATCGATTGCAAGATTTGTACGGGACAAACACACACACACACAAACACACAGACAAACAAGAAAGCAAGTTAATAAAAACATGGTAAAATAAGTAGAAGTAGGAGAGTAGAGGAAAAAGGAAAGGAGAGATAGTTAAATATGTAAAGTGGTAACCCTTCCTGCATTTAAATAGGATCATTTTATCCTAAATCTGTTCACTCAATTGCTATCGAATGCTTGCAAATAAGGCGTAATACCCTTTCTTTTTCTTATAATAAAAAGGCTCATCTTCATCTGCATAACCGCATCAGTTCAAATTGCATTTCTTGGCATAGGGGATTCAGGGTGTGGCAGTGAGAAAGTTAATTGTATGTTGGGGTTTATTAGAATATTAATTTTACTTACTAATATTAATGATGATGATTTTAAATTCATTGCTTAATGATTGTGGTTAGTACATTGATTGATTGTGATTCGCAAATAATGGAAACAACTCTGGTTTATCCTGATAAATTAACTTATTAATTATTAAAACACATAAATAATACGCTACAAGTTACTAACTATTTCCTCCGGCATTTACACATTATTCACAACTTCTTTACTACTAAATTAATTCTCTACGACACATATATTTAACTCATTCAATTATTATGACAATCTTTCGTACTTCATCTACACATATTACTCTTAACTTCATTACTACTAAATTAATTCACCACAACACATATTTAATTCATTCAATTATCATTACAATCTTTCGTACTTCATATACACATATTACTCTCAACTTCATTACTACGACACATATATTTAATTCATTCAATTATTATGACAATCTTTCGTACTTCATCTACACATATTACTCTTAACTTCATTACTACTAAATTAATTCACCACAACACATATTTAATTCATCCAATTATTATGACAATCTTTTCGTACTTCATTTACACATATTACTCTCAACTTCATTACTACTAAATTAATTCATATATATAAGCATAACATCATATTAAATTGTTTTTACGAATTATCGGTCATTTCCTTAACAACTTATATTCAAACAATATACTCATCGCGCTCTATATTAATTATTATGGCTACACACTGAGAAGCAATGATAGCAATATAAAAAGGAAACGCAAAGTCGGTACCTCGGAAGATGACTGTTGAATCACTATGGGCAGCTGGCACTCGTAATGACGAACTTCGTTGTATTTATTATCGCACGGAACTAGGGCACTTTCTTGTCTGGTACAAGGATCCGTCAGTCATGGCAGACACTCTACGCTCATCGTCGGTTCTCTAACTCCATCACTCCATGCAGACCCTCGGCACGGGACACTGGGAGCTCGACAACTTCTATCTCCAAACTTCTAACTCACTCTCCTCATAGGTATATGTGCCTTGACACCACTTCTATATCTAAAAACCTCTGACTAACTCTGACTAACTCTGACTTTTTAGGTTATTTATGCCTTCACACTATTTCTCATTTCATATTATTTTCTTATTAATGTTGACTTCGCCTCTTATAATTTCCATTGGTCATATTATTACCATGCCATCGCCATTCGTCCGTGGCTGCCTCTTCTCAATCCCCTTTCTACCAATGCGCATCGAGGGCGGGATTTATAAAATTCTCCCTCAAATTTAACTTTCCCATGCTTCGGCTTCAAGCAGTGTGGCCTGTTTTATAGCCATCATAGATTTTCTTTTCTTCTATTCGTGCAACTCACTCTCTTCAACTTTTATCTTCTATTTCTTGCTACAAACACAATCTCTAAATTTCGTTTCGGTATATTGCTGGCTTTCTTCCCTTCTCTTTTATTGCCCGTCATTTGTCATGTTTCTTTCTTGCATTTGGCAATTATTTTACTTCGTCCTGTACTTTTCAATGCTCGTGCCCCTGGCCGTGACACTACTGTCATGTCCCTATGACACAGGGTTCTTTAGAAGCTGTATGCGCTGGGTTTAGGAAAATTACTTATAAGCAAATATTTAGTGAATTTCATTCAAACAAACTTTCGCAAAACGTTATTCAAAATCTTAAGAATTGCCAAAGGGTTTCAAAGGGGAACAATAATCAAGGAGATTCATATTTAAATATAAGGTTGTGTAGCAGCTCAAAGTAATAATTCAGTTGGTTAGAAAGCCTTAATGAGACTTCAGTCAAAAACTGACGTTCCGGAACTTTACTGTCAAAATGTCAGTTAAATGTTTTAAAAATTATTCGATCCAAAATTCCGCATAAAAATTTATCACCTCAATGGTGTCTCCGCCAGTATAGATGGAACAGAAAGTTTCATGCTGGTATACTGAGGAATTCGCTGTAATATAATTGTGTAAGGAACTTGCAACCTATTTAACTTAGGATTCAAAGCAATGGCCCTCAAGCTAATGTTATCTAGGTTATATTCAGTGAAAATCAATGAAAAATTAAGGTGCAAGAAACAAGAGATTCAACACAGTTTTAAATCACGTAGTACGTAAGTTCAAATGCTAAATATCGCTTAAAATTTGTTGCCCATTTCTTTGGAAGATGATTTCATTCGTTGTTCTAAACGAAATTACTTATAGGCTTATAATACAATTTTAAGTAATCAACTGCAGTAGGTAGAGTCAATTTTGAAACTCTAATGCTATTATGTGCTCCAGAAAAACTATCATATATATTACCTTTACATCCCCCTCCCCCCCCAAAAAAAAAAGAATATTAGACTGAGAACTAGGAAATATAAAGCATCTCAAGTAATTTCGAATGCAGGACATTTCATGCAGATTCTCTAATCTTTCATAGATTAGATAAATAAGTACAGTACAGAAACCTATGTAAATTTCTGTTTCAAATATCCTGCTATCAAAGGATTATTTAATTTAAACCAATTTAAAAATATTTTCGATTATAGTGCATAGCCGGATTCTTTACAGAACAAAAATTACCATAATACGCGAATTCAGTAAACTGCTTATTTGAAAGTTACAAAAGATGTGAGAATCACCTTTTTTTTTATATTTTTATCACTTATTTTTCAAGAGGAAATACCTGCCGAAGTAATTTCAAATTATCCTTTCTTTCGAGAAATTTTCATTTTAACATGAGATTTCTGGCAACATGTTGTAGGATTTAAAAACAAACATAATTTTGATATACTTTATATAATAAGAAACTCCGTAGTATGTTAAAGAAACTAAGCACGCTAAACGATCTGATGCTAAACGCTTGAACAGATTAAATTTATGCAGTTTTAGAATTTTATACAAACCGCCACACTCAATTACTTCCTTGTACAGCCAGGCATTAACTGTTTCCTAAATTGTGTGCCTCAATGGAAGTAAAAATAAAAATATACATCTCCAGCATACATGGATATGTATTTTTTGCTTTTAGTTAAACCTCTTTGGCCCGATTTATGCATTTTGCAACTGGGGAAGTTCAGTAGAAGGTTAATGATCTTAAAAAAAGTGCTTTAATTCAAACACTTATTCATTAAAAGAGAAACAACAAATGTAATTACAGACAGCCCTTGAATAGCACGGTTAATTGTTGCCGTGTTATTCAAAACCATGCAATTTGAGACTTAAACTTGATGTAAAAATGGACATTCAATCCCAAAAATTAAAATTGTGTTTATGATATACATTAACACAATATGGTATGCATTAACACATAATTTATACGTTAAAACTGCATAAAACACGATGATAACCACGTCAAATGAGTTAATAGGGAATTTCCCAAATTTATCAATGTTTTTCTAAGGTTGCCACATTTTATTTGAGTTTCCGTGTAATTCGAGTAGCGTGTTACAGAGGCTGTTCACACATTTTTTAGACTATGTATATTGTATTCACAAAACTAAATTACATAAAATTCTTGTGTTTTAAATCTTCTATTTGACATCCCTTATTCTGAACTATCTTTCGACACCGCGTCAGAAGAGGTATTCTATCCCATTCCTCCTGAACAGCTTTCCAGAGTCCTGCAAGGGTTTTGGGACGACGTTTGGATAATGCAGATTTTAAAAGTCCGAAAGCACAAACATCCATAGGTGATACATCGGGAGATTTAGTAGGGATATCAGTGAAGGGTATGGCCTTGATACTAGTTTTTTGTTCCATTTCTTTTAGAAAATTTACGGTGGATTTTGATGTGCGACTGCTAGCTTTGTCCTGATGGAGTCTCACAGATTGATGGCACTGTGGGTAAAGCGATGGTATTTCATTCAGAAAAATTGGCGATAAAATATGTTCCTGATAGTATTTGGAGTTAATCTTCACATTTTTCCCCACTCTCTTTATTTTTAACTTGCCATTCTAAGAAAAACCAGCAACAATCATGAATCCCTTAGAAAAACTTCCTTTCGATTCTTTGAACTATGTACTTAAATTTTTTTCTCCCCTTTTATGATAATAAATGGCTCTTTTTTTGTTGCAATCATTTAAATACACCCACGATTCATCTGTTGTGACAATTGTTTTCCATTTTTCTTTGGATAAGTGTTTCTCATATAGAATTCTGCAGCGTGTCCTGCGTTCAGCGATAAGATTTGGAAGAAGACGTTGCACATTGCTTTTTTTCGCTTTCTTAAGATTTAAATCAACGTTTATCATTTTGTTTACAGTGGACACCGAGCATTTTAATGATTTTGCAACTGTCCTTTGACTAGGGGGATTTTCTTTTAACATTAAACAACGTACCTTTGCAATCATCGAAGATGTCCGTTTTTTCCTCGGATACTTGTTTGGAATTTTTGTCCCACTTGAGGCCCCAATTTGACGTTTTTTTCCTTTCTTGTTGACGATATTACCTATCGACGCCTTAGATATCACAAAACCATGACTCTCACATCGTTTTTTGATAACGGAGTATGTATATTTCTGTTCGGAAAGAGCATAAATGTAGCCTTCGAACCACTGCTTTGTTAAAAACGCCATTTTGAATAAATTCAAAACTTTCAAGCCGCAGACGATAATTTTGACTTTTAAAAACATAGTACAATTGCAATTATTTCTTTTGCAGCAATCGATTTTTTATTACCGCTTACCAAAATCGTCTAAAAAATGTGCGAACAGCCTCTGTATTCAAGGGTTGTCGCAATTTACTACTGCGTGATTCGAGTTTCAGGGCAATTCAAGTACCCTGTTATTAAAGGGATGACTGTATATAAAAAGTAAACATATAAGTACTTAATTCCATGCACTGTCGTTCCACTTTTGATCTTTGAAAATCGATTTTTAAAGAGTAAAAGTGGGGGGATACTTTGACTTGGACTACGACGTCATATACATAATTTGGTACTACTTTTTTCTCTTTCGCCACATTTCCAAAACCTTGTATTATTATTTACTCATTTTATTATTTGGAACGTCACCCAATTCAAGGCGATGCTCAATTTCTCTCAAGGTCTTTCAATAAGGTCTTCAACTGTTGTCTCACTGAACCAGTTCACATCATTTAAATTTGAACTGGAGGTTAAATATCGAAAAAGATCAATCTTGGTACCTACAGACAGAAAACGCAGATTTGAGGAACAAAGTCATATGCAGGAGGAAAGGGTAGAGGGCAAAATTTTCACTGTTCTTTATGGGGTCAGGTACCTTTTAAAGACCAAGAGACTGGACAAACATATTCTATTTTCAATCACCAATAGTTTCTAAAATAATTTATTAAGAAATATGCAAATTTTACTTGAGTTAAGTAGTCTTTCTTCTTTATAAATACAGTAACCACCGCTTATAGTGATCAGTGGTTATAAGAATCAACTGTTTATAAGAATCAATATCGCAAAAACAAAAACAAATGTATTATTTCCATGTTAAAATTTTCGCTTTAAAGAATCAATCCACCGGTTTTAAGAATCAGCTTACACTCTTCGCTTTCCTTTCATTTTTCCAAAAAAGCCACTTAAACCCTCAAAAGGCACGAAGTACTTTCTTTATTTTTTTAAAAGAAAGAGTGATAAGATGGGATGGAATACAGTCGTAAAATGGATCCCTTTTTTGTTATACATAACATAATAGTTTCCCCTTAAACGCTTTAGTTAAACACTGTCCTATTAGCTTGACCCAGGGGCATCCTACCCGTCCGGATCCGATCTCACTTTTCTTCACTGACAAACAAAGACAGGGACTCTTTTTCCCACCTCCCACATCCTGGTTGCGCCTTCCTGGACCCTGAAACACATAAAACTTCGGCGAAGTGTCCACTATCACTTAGGCAAATGTGGCATTATTAGATTCAGCAAGTTATCAAACCGTGAAACGTAATCTAGAAGGTGAATCTTGGTCTGAGACTATTGGTATTGAAAGAGGTATAAACAGCCTACAGAAAACTTCATTACGTCAAACTACCATAGAAAACTTTTTCTTGCATCCTTCCTGCAATTGAAATGTTAAACTGTTAAGCAGGTATGTTGTAACAAATATTGGATTTTTTTCTTCTCTTACTATAATCATGTGCATCTACTTATAGGTCTAGAAATTAAGTTGTATTTTTAAAATTATAAAGAATAATTTTAATCAAAGATAATTAACGTAAATTGAAGAGTATTTTATGGTAAATTATCTAATATATGTATATATAGGTGTGTATGTGCCTGTCCAAAAACCTAAATTTCGGCTATAAGAATCAACCGCTTATAAGAATCAAAAACAGCAATAACAAACGTGATTCTTATAAGCGGAAATCACTGTATTGCACTGATTTTTTTCTAGCTTGAAGAGAATTTTTTAAATTTTTTAAAATTTTAACCATTGTTATTTTCATTGTTATGTGATTGCACGCATGATATCACCAGAGCAATTGGCTAGAATACCATGAAATTTTATACACGTTCTATATAAACATGTATAATTAAAATAACGAACAATTGTGTCATTCCTACCATAAAAATTTGAATTACAATAAAATTTATAAAAAAAAAAGTCTGAAAAAAAAATAAATAAACATTTTTTTTTTCTCTACGAAGAACTAAGAATTTTGATTTCAACGTTCGTCATGTTAAAGATATATTAAGCAACTCAATTTTAAAATTTAAAAAATATGGATATTCATTAATATACGGACGCAAGTCCGCGCGCAATGACTTAAAATTGAAAAAAACAATGGTTCAAATTTTAAAAAAAATTAAAAATTTATCCCCAAGCTAGAAACAATTGAGAGCCATATTTATAAAGAAGAAAGTGTGTTTGTCTCGCAGTAAAATTTGCATATTTCTTAATAAATTATTTTACAAACTACTGGTGATGGAAAATCGAATGTTTGTCGAGTCTCTTGGTCTTTAAAAGGAAACTGACCCCTTATGTCACTTATTCCATGCTTACTGCAATCTATATATATAAAACAGTTCCGTAACTGACTGATTCATTCATTCACTGACTGATTGACATACAACGCACAGACCAAACCGCTGGACCTAAAGGGCTGAAATTTTGCATGGCGATTCTTCTAATAGTGTAGGGGTGCACTAAGAAAGATTTTTCAAAATTTCTTCTTAGATTTTTTAAAATTAAATTTTTAAGCTGTTTTTTAAACTTTTTTTACGTTTGCATTTAAAATAATACATTGAGGGTTATAATATTTACATCACGAGAAAGATCATAAAAATTCCTTCAAAATGAAATTTTTTTCGAATTTTTACCTCCATTTCCTGATTTTTTGGTGAATTTTTAAAGATTCATTTTTAGAATTTAATTTATTAAATGCCGATCACGTGATTTCTTTTTCTGGTACTTTCAATAAATTTATCGTCACGTGCGTAACAACTAAATAGACAAAAATGATATTCTTTTTCTTTCTAATGCAGCAGACGATTGGATATTATCCAAAAAAAATAAATATCCCTTACAATTTTTTTATAAATATATATATATATATATATATTTTACATCAATTGTATACATTGATCGTCGGATTTATTATAAATATATATATTTATTTTTTGGCATTTTTCTCTTTCTAATGCAGCAGACTATTGGATATTATCAAAAAAAAAATAAATATTACTTATGATTTTTTTATAAATATATATATATATATATATAAATATTTTTTTACATCAATTGTATATATTGATCGTCTCATTTATTATAAATATACATATTTATTTTTTTTTTCAATTAATTGCATACGTTGACCGTTGTATTTAATTTGAATGTACTCCGTAGCGAAGCGCGGGTTTTCAGCTAGTGAATTATAAATACGTAGTGTGTAACAATTCAAGGTTTTACAACTAATAGGTCGTGGCTACATTGTCCTCCAAGTTCTCAAATTTACCTCAGGAGGTGCGGGATCAAGTGTTCCGGTCTCGGCACTTGACTCGATTCAAAAGCACGGGAGGACCTAGGTCCTTTGGACTTGGAGTAGGTTTTCCTACACCAAGGAGATTGGAAACAACAACAACAACTAATCTCCGTAACAAGACTAATATATATTACTACTAGCTGAAAACCCGCGCTTCGCTACGGAGTACATTCAAATTAAATACAACGGTCGACGTATGCAATTAATGCAAAAAAAATTATATATATTTATAATAAATGCGACGATCAATGTATACAATTGCTGTAAAAAATATATTTTATAAAAAAATCGTAAGGTATATTTATTTTTTTTGATAATATCTAATCGTCTGCTGCATTAGAGAGGAAAAAAATATTTTTTTTGTCTATTTAGTTGTTATGCACGTGACGATAAATTTATTGAAAGTACCAGAAAAAGAAATCGCGTGATCGGCATTTAATAAATTAAATTCTAAAAATGAATCTTTAAAAATTTACCAAAAATCAGAAAATAGAGGTAAAGATTCTAAAAAGATCTTATTTTGAAGGAATTTTTAGAATATTTCTCGTGATATAAATTTTATAACCCTCAATGTTTTATTTTAAATGCAAACGTAAAAAAAGTTTAAAAAACAGCTTAAAAATTTAATTTAAAAAAATCTAAGAAGAATTTTTGAAAAATCTTTCTTTGTGCACCCCTACACCGTAAGAAGAATCGCCATGCAAAATGTCAGCCCTTTAGGTCCAGCGGTTTGGTCTGTGCGTTGTATGTCAGTCAGTCAGTGAATGAATGAATGAGTCAGTTACGGAACTGTTTTATATATCTAGATAGGTGTTAGTCATTATTTCTAATGAATTAAAATTAATTTAAAATATGAATCTAAGAATTGAATTTAAATAGTTTGAAACAATGCTAAATACAATATATTTTTGCAAAGTCCATGAAATCAAAAGCAAAAACCCGTTTCTGGCAGAAACAAAAGTGGAGGTCCCACACCATAAACGGGTGTAATTTGCAATCTTTAATCTTTGTCAAGGAAAGTGTCACCTTTGTTGCAGTTATTTTATTGATTTGCCACCCAGCTTCAATGAGAGTACCTTTTTTGACAATAGATTAAGGGGATAGTGGACCTTTCAAAACGATTTTTGAAATTTTTACCACAGAGATATGAAATTTTGTATATATATTCATTAAAGTATAACAATATTAAACACCTTATAAAATTTTATAAAAATTTTTAAAAAAAATTTATAATTAAAAAATTTAAATTAAATTATCCTTCTTTAAAATGCTCTTTGCGACTCAATTTTAAACTTTTCCCCTTAATTTTGCATTTATATTGCTTATAAATACTTTCTGAACAAAGTTATGTATTTTTTTGTACTTTCGTTGAATAGTTAATTATTAGAAAATATTTGTATGCTTGTACTCTGAATTTTCGCGAAATTTTTGTACTTTCCTACACTAAAGTTAAATTTTTATAAGTTAAATGATCTCGAATCCTAAAATGAATACATAACTTTATTTTGATGTATTACAGGAATCTTTATTATAAATTTCATAAAATTTCGTCAAAAATTATGACGCGAGGAGCATTTTAAAGACTTGCAAATCTGGAAATTTCTCATTTTGAGAAAAAGTCATTTAAAAGATCATTTTTATCTACCTTTAATACTTACTACTCTAAAGCCACCAATTTTTCATTTTTCTTTTCACTACACATTTTAAATGCATTTCATTCCAATATTTACATGTTTTTAAAACATTAATACACCCCCCCAAAAAAATTCCAATTTTTGCTCGAATTTTTTTAATTTGAAAGTCCACCATCCCCTTAATTGGACAAAAACGCTTTTACAAACTGAAAAATAGTAGACAGAAAAATAGTCTCAACGCAAGGAGATTGTTTCTAACTGACTTAGATCTGGCATGAAGGGTTGGGAGTTCAACACCACAGTATGAATGCCCTTCTGCCCACAATAGCTGTAAGGGGTCCATCATTGTTCCTTCAACAGTAAATATTTTAATAGAAACATTTCATTTACTTGTCCATTTTTAAAGGTATTAGAACACTTTGCAAGTTTCCAAATATCAATAACCTCGTACTTAATTTTCGTTAAAGATCTGAGAAAATAATCATCTTATTATTTAAAAGTTGATGCCCTATCAACATTTAGACGAACATTTGTACGATATTACAAGTTATACAATACTTCTTAATGTCGTATTTAAAATTAGTAAAGGTAAGTAATATTTATGAATACAATAACTGATGGCAGCTGAATACAGAAATATTTCCAAACTTACTTTGTGTGATATTAATATTTGAACCATTGGACATTTTTACTTAACTATTTTTCCACATTTTTCAACTACTTTTTTAACGTGAAGAACTTTTCAATAAATTACAAAGTGTCGATCAGTCATTTGAGATTTAATGTTCAAAACTTTTTTTTCCGGAAAGGGAAAGATAAATAGTATTTTTATGTAGAATTTAAGTTCTTAATAAGATGCCTGTCTGTTTGAGTCGTTATCTTTTCAATTAAGAAAGGATATTTGTCTAGTTCGTAATTAGAGAGTACTTAAATTATCTATAGAACTTAGCTAAACTTAAAAAAATAAAGAGAATATTTAGAAGTATTTCGAACAACGGTTGAGTGCAAATATTTTAATTACCAAACTGTCTACTGGAAGCGATGAAATAGAATTACATTTTTAAAATGAGAGTTTAAACTGTGAGATATATAGTTTATAATTATCAAAATAAAACCTTAAGTAGGAAGTGTTTTTTTTTAATGAAAAAAGCTGTATATTTCCTTCTGCACGAGGATTTGCAAAAAGCTCTGTGCCAAACAATAGATTTTTAGTCTAGACAAGGAAACATGCATGAACACGAAAGAAGAAAATAACAAAATTTATCATAAGAAAAAATGAACGATGATTAGATATTTTAAATAAAAGAATATTGAAAAATAAATAAATTTATAAAAATTTTCAAATGGTCGAAATGTAAATTACAGAACTGCTGTTATTAAGCAAAGGGCTGGCATCGAAGGTATAAACGTAACGCCATTGCTGAACTATGTATAATGCTCAGACGTCGAACTTGTAAGGTCCCATGTGCGTTAGGCTTAGCTCAGCCTGTAACCAACGGAAATTAGAAAGACAGTTTGTTATTTATAGATTTGTGCCAAGGAGTTCAAAATAAGGTACGATAACTCAGATGCTTAATCAATCAGTTAAGGAATTGTAAATGGCAATATAAAAATTCAGCAGCATCAGTTTCATATATAAATACTCATTCAGTATGCCGCCCTCACTCAGTTCTACTAACACTGTAAACCGCAGTTCCCCGCAAAAATGGACAGTGGCGTCATACAACTGCATAAGTGAACATTCCACTCTTCGTTGAATTTATCTCCTCTGTCCTCTCTTGTGATTTTGCGCAAAAAAAATCTGTACTTCCCTCTTCAGGATATACTTGGGGTTATTTGACAAATACACTGAAGAGCCACTGAATTAGGGATACCTACCTAGTAACGAGTTGGGCCTCCTCTGGCCTTGATAACGGCTACCACACGACGAGGCATAGATTCAACAAGTTTCTGGAAACGTTCCACGGGAATGGTTTGCCAAATATTGGCTAAAGCTGTCCATAATTCAGTAAGGTTCTTTGGTGCTGTGTGATGGCCTTTCACGCCTTGTTCCAAAACATCCCAAAGATGCTCAATAGGATTTAAGTCTGGGCTTCTAGGTGGCCAATTCATGACAGAGAAGTCAGAGGAATGCACATCCAACCAGCCAGTAGCCAACCGGGACTTGTACCGAATTGCATTGAGGGAGGTTGGTACACGCACCAAATATACCAAACTGTGCCACGAAAAAACACCCCAGACCATGATTGAGCCACCATGCCCTTGTACAGTTCCAGCCAGGCATGCAGGATCCATGGCTTCATGAGCCTGACGCCATATTCTCAGCCTCCCGTCGGCGTTAAGTAGTCGGAATCGAGATTCATCACTCCATGCTACTCGTTTCCAGTCCTCTACACTCCAGTCTCTGTGCTCTCTTGCCCAGGCAAGACGTGCAGCCCGATGGCGAGTATAGAGCAATGGTACTCTCGTAGGTCGACGGCTCCCGAAACCCATACGGTGAAGCGAGCATTGAACAGTTCGTTTACTGACTGGCTACGTACTGTACCGTACTATATCTCACCCCCAAAAAGTCTGCGTGTTAAGTCCCCCGAGCTGTTTCTAAGCGCATGCGCCAAGAAGAAAAGAATTGGTGGGGAGAAGGTCATTACCCTCGTGTGAGAGGGGAGACGCTTGAGAGATGTTTTTGAGTGTGGTGATGTGTTTTACTTCTTGTATATAATTCTGTTGTATATAGTGTGTGTGTGTTCTGAAAACGCTACCTGAAGTCTTTTATAAAGTGAAAGTGTGATTTATTGGCCAAGTTACGGTACAGCTTTAAATGGTGGATAGCGGTGGTACAAAATCCACCGACGATGCAGATGTGAGCTGAATACCTGCCTTCGTTCGAAATGGCGAGTTTGGATTTAGAAGCAAGATCGGTGAGTGCCAAGCAATTTTTTGTTTCCTGTTTGTTGCAGTGGCAAAAGTGAAAATGCTTTTATTGTTCTGATGAAAAGAAATAGATATTAAGTGTATTTTTCCTTGGGCATCATTGCCATTGAATTAATTAAATGTTTAAGCATCATTGCTCATTTGAAACTTTTGTTTATATTCTTGGCATCATTGCCATGGTGTATTAATGCGAACATCATTGTTCTATTGAAAGAATATATATATATATATATATATATATATTGTTTTGTTTTATTGGGTATCAATGCTATTGAGTTATTGCATCATTGCAAAAATTAAGAAACTAAGTTAGTCATCACAAAGCTCATTTTGTATGATTTTTTTAAAAGTGTCGTGGGGCATCAATGCCAACTATTATTATTTCTTGTGTATATATATATATATATTTACGTTCTGAAGTGCACAGTTTTTAAAATCTAAGATTTGTCGTAAATGTATGTATATCATGCTAACAGGTGAAGCATCATTGCTCAGATAGAAATATTTTAGATATTTTAAATAAGTGTATTTAATTGTGTTAATTATTTTGAAATTGGCATTGAGTGTTGCATGTGTAAAATATATTATGTTGCGTATGAATAATTGATTTCAAGGAAATCCAAAGTAATCATTTTAGTTACGTTTCTGAAACAGAAGTAAAGTCAGTTACTTAAATTGAGATTTTATATCGTTTTAATAAAAAAAAAACAAAGCTTTACTTAATTATTTTAAGTTTAAGTAAATCTATTTACTGTTGTTCTACTTGGGATAGTGACAAAAGTTATAGTTAGCCATTTTTTATTTGAGCCAGTAAATTCGATTTCTGTTTGAATAGTCCTAAATTTTTTGAGTCTACGAAGCTATTTGCCTACAAATATAGCTTTTCTTGGTCGAGGAAAGAAAGAAGATCTAAAACTTTTAGCTGAAGAATTAGGTTTAGAAGTAAGGGCTGAATTTAAAATTGCCGACATCAAGAACCTGATTATAGAGAGCAAAAATTATGAAGAAGATTTTGTCATGGAACAACTTACGGTAATCATAGACAGCAGGAAAGAACGAGAAGAAGAGAAGAAAAGGAGAGAAGAGCGAGAATTTGAGGAGAAGAAAAAGAGAGAAGAACGAGAATTTGAGGAGAAGAAAAAGAGAGAAGAACGAGAATTTGAGGAGCAGAAAAGGAGAAAAGAACATGAATTTGAATTGGAAAAATTAAGACTTGGAACTGTTGCAAGACCAGTTAGTAGTGAATCCTCCCGTTCGAGAGTTGACCTCCGGCAATTGATTCAAAGGTTTGATGAAAAAGAAAGCGATATTAGCTTGTACCTCCAACTTTTTGAGAGACCAGCTGAATGAGCACAGATTGAGTCTGTAGATTGGGTGTCCCATCTTCTAGGATTGCTTCCCTATGATGTAACAGAGTTGATAGCTCGTGAACCTGCAGAAGACGCTAAAAAGTACGAGCATGTCAAGAATTTGCTCCTGAAGAGGTTCAAACTTAGTCCTAAAAAATTTCGCCAGAAATTTGTTAAGCATCAGAGAGGTGCCGAGTCAACATGGGGAGACTATGTGTATGAACTGGAAAATTTTTGCAGAGAGTGGGTGAAGGGTTTAGGAATCTCAACTTTTGAACAGTTACTTAAATTAATAGTAACTGATCAATTAAAACGCCGTGTTCCCGTCGAAATTCGTGATCACTTTATTGACGAATGGATGGAAATGATTTCTCCGAGTGATTTGGCAGCAAAACTTGATGCTTATGAAAATGTCAGAGGGAATGTTAGAAAGAAAAATAATCTTAACAAAACTGAAGACAGATTTGCTCCGAAGTCCAAACAGAAATTTGCTTCTGACTCTAGAGACAAGTTAGAGAATAACACTCAGGCTAGAGCTGAAGGCCAACAGAGGATAGAGCAACCCAGATGGCCAAAAAGAGATGAAATTTTTTAAAAAAGAAGACGACCACAATGTTATGAATGTGGCTCTTATCAGCACATCAGACCTCAGTGCCCTAAACTGAAGAAAATCCCGGAATCAGCTGCAAGCGTAAATCGAATCGGAGGAGGCGAAGACGAGTTTTTGCTACCCTATACCACGATGGGGCAAGTAAATGGATTTGACATGCCTATTTTACGGGATTCTGGAGCAAGTATAGACATTGTATGCCAAAAATACATCACTCCAAATATGTTTACTGGAGAACATGTATGGGTACAACAACCTTTAGATCTTGCTCCCACCTGTTTACCCTTAGCTGAAGTGAAACTGGTTGGTGACTTTGGAATTGTTATCACGAAGGCAACAGTAATTAGGGATGAATTAGATCAAGGCATATATTTGTTAGGAAACAGAACTGCTTCTTTGCTAAATGACATGAAGGAACAAAATGTTCTCCCATGCCAGTTGAATGCAATGCAGACAAGAAGGCAAAAACAGCTTCAAAGAGAGCTTGAAGAAAAAGAAGAAGCGACAACTGAATTAGAAAGTGCAACAGTCCATCAGGAAGATAGTGAGTTGGACAAGAATCAATCATTTCTTCCGTGTATAAAAGAGGATGACCCCTCCCTCTCACTTTTGAAAGTAGATAAGGAGACTTTTGCTATTGCACAGAAGCAATGCAAGGATTTGCAGCCATTGTTTGAAAAGGCAGGTGAAACCTCATCTGCAGATACGTCCAAAGAAATTTATATCGTGAAAGGTAACTTGCTGTTGAAAAGAAAATTTGATAAAACCGGAAAACAAAGGCTATTACTAGTTATTCCTGTAGAATATCGAGAGCGTTTAAAAGCTCTATGCCACGAAGGTACTTCAGCACATCTCGGCGTGACAAAGACCAAGGATATTTTGGCAAGACATTTTTTCTGGCCAAAGTGTTTCCAAGAGGTGGAAAATTATGTACGCAGTTGTGATGCTTGTCAGAGAGCAGGAAAACCAAATGACAAAAAGAAAGCTCCAATGAAAATTGTTCCTGTTATTCAAGAAGTTTTTTCTAAAATAAATGTAGATGCGTGTGGACCATTACCTGTTACACCTACTGGGAAGAAATATATAATCACTGCAATGTGTTTATCATCGAAATATCCGGATGCGGTCGCTGTCACAGATATTAGTTCAGTATCTGTTGTAGATGCTTTACTGCAAATTTTCAGCCGAATGGGGTTTCCAAAGGAAATTCAATGTGACCAAGGAACATCCTTCATGAGTGCTCTTACAACGGAATTTTTGACACGATTTGGAATCAAGATTGCTCATAGCTCTGTTTATCATCCTCAGAGTAATCCCATAGAACGTTTCCATCGTACGATAAAGCGTATTTTACGAGTTCTTTGCTTAGAAGCCGCACCAGATTGGGAACAACATATTCACTCAGCTCTCTTTGCATTACGAACTGTAACTCATGAAAGCACAGGGTTTACACCAGCGGAGTTAGTGCATGGCAAGAATTTGAGAACTCCCCTGACATTATTGTATGAGAGTTGGTTGCATCCGCCTGAAGTTGAGAATACAGTTGTCGAATACGTTTTTGAATTGCTAAATAGACTTAAGAGATGTCAAGAGCTTGCGGTTGAAAGAATGGAAGAGGTTCAAAGTAAACGGAAGACGTGGTATGATAAGAACGCTGTGAAAAGAGAGTTTAAAGAAGGAGATTTAGTTCTCATTTTGGCTACAAATAAAACAAATAAGCTGGCAGTCCAGTGGACCGGACCAGGAACAATTCTGAGTAAGATTTCGGATACTAACTACATCGTCAGCACGCCGAATAAGAAAGAAACGTCCCAAATTTATCATGTAAACCTTTTGAAACCCTACCATTCGAGACCAGAATTGATTAATTTTCTAGATTGTAGCGAAGCTGTTGAACAACCAGAGCTTTACATTGATTTCCCAAGCATGGAGTCAAATCCCAATATTTTTAATTTTGCTGAAATTGTCCAAGAGAGTCAGTTGGAGAAAAGATTGGAATCCTGTCAAATTCAGCAGTTGCAGGATCTTTTATTAAAATATTCTAAAGCCTTTTCTAATAAGCCTGGTATGACACATCTGGTTGAACATGACATAGAATTAATAGATGATAAATCGGTAAGAGCAAAACCATATCGAATGTCTCCCAGACAGACTGAAATTTTGAGATGCGAAATTGAAAAGATGTTGAAATATAAAGTCATTGAGGTTGGAGTATCTGATTACACATCTCCCATGATCCTTGTAGAGGTTCCAGGCAGAGATCCAAGACCATGCATTGACTATCGCAGGCTAAATGAAGTCACAAAGACTGAATATTTTCCTCTCCCAAACATCGAAGAAAGAGTAGAACTTGTTTCTTCAGCGAAATTCATTACTGTCCTAGACCTTGCCAAGGGGTACTGGCAGATACCTCTCAGTCAAAGATCGCAAAAATTGGCGGCATTTGTTACCAGTTTTGGAAGTTATCGTCCTTTACGAATGCCATTCGGGCTAAAGAATGCCCCGTATTTTTTTAGCAAAATGATGGCTGAATTATTGCAAGGGTGTGAAGAATTCGCCGTGCCATATTTAGATGATGTAGCAATTTTTTCTAGTGATTGGGAAGATCACGTTAAACATTTAGATAAAGTCCTAAACAGAATTTCAAAATCAAACCTAACAATTAAACCTTCAAAGTGTATGTTTGCACAAGAATATGTCAAATATTTAGGACACTATATTGGACAGAACCAAAGAAGACCTGCCGAGTTAAAAGTCCAGGCTATCAAACAGTTCCCAGCTCCATCTACTAAAACTGAAATAAGAGCTTTCCTTGGGTTAGCCGGCTATTATCGCCGATATATTCCCATGTTTTCGGTAATTGCTGCACCTTTAACTGAAGCTTTGAAAGGAAAAAATAAAAGAGGGTGTATAAATTGGTCGCCAGAGTGTGAGTCTGCTTTTCACGAATTAAAAAGGATTCTTAGTTGTCAACCAGTCTTATATGCACCTGATTTTAGTCGAGAATTTTTACTTCAAACCGATGCTTCCGATTTAGGAATGGGAATCGTTCTTTCTCAGGTGGACGACCAAGGAGAAGAACATCCAGTGCTGTTTCTCAGTAAGAAATTCTCTGAAACGGAAAGACGTTATTCTACCACTGAGAAGGAATGTGCCGCTATCGTTTGGGCTGTAAAGAAACTGCATTGTTATCTTGATGGACAAAAATTCAAAATACAAACCGACCACAATCCATTAGTGTGGCTCAGTACAAATGCCAGCTCAAACCCCAGATTAATGCGTTGGGCATTAGGACTTCAACCATACAATTATGAAGTAGTGCATCGTCGAGGAACTTTACACAAAAATGCTGATAGCCTTAGCCGTGTTCCATGGCCAGATTAAACGAAAAAAAAATCCTTTCTCACTGTTTAATTTTGTTTATTTTATGAAGTTTACTTTTGCAAAGACTGTTCGTTTTGCTTGTTTTTGTTTGCCTAAGAAAAGAAATAGTAGAAAAGGAAGGTTTCTGTTGTAAACAATATTAAACTATTGTACTAATTCCATAATAATTTCTTCCTGTTATTAGTATATGTTGAATTTTGTGTTATGTATGATTTCTATTACTTATAGCATTTAAGGTATATTAAGTTTATGTATTGCCACTGTAACTTTCAGCCTTGGCACTGCACTGTTTTCTTTCGCTGTGTTTTGTTTTTCCCTACCTTTTCTCGCAGAACAACCTGCTCGAAAAGTCCTCGGGGAGGAGAGGAGTTGTACCGTACTATATCTCACCCCCAAAAAGTCTGCGTGTTAAGTCCCCCGAGCTGTTTCTAAGCGCATGCGCCAAGAAGAAAAGAATTGGTGGGGAGAAGGTCATTACCCTCGTGTGAGAGGGGAGACGCTTGAGAGATGTTTTTGAGTGTGGTGATGTGTTTTACTTCTTGTATATAATTCTGTTGTATATAGTGTGTGTGTGTTCTGTGCCGTAAATAAAGTTAAGAAAACGCTACCTGATGTCTTTTATAAAGTGAAAGTGTGATTTATTGGCCAAGTTACGGTACAGTACAATACGTCTGAGCCGTCTCTCACCACGCACTGTCAAGGCTAATTGTCCTTTGCAGTTTGCCGGATCGCTAGTTTTTTTTCCACCATCCATCTATTCTTGGTATACTCTTGACACTGTCGACCTTGAAAATCCTAGCTGTCTGACAATTTCGGAAATTGAATGGCCCATGCGTCGCGCACCTACGATTTGTCCGCGATCGAAGGCGTCTAAATCAGGCAGTTTGCCCATACTGGCAATTCCAACAGCTAATTCAGAACAACCACAGTACGCGCTATATATGCAGTTACCACAGCGCCCTCACTTGGGCATACATGATGCGTAGCGCTACACAATTTGCATAGGCTTTGCTATCCCTAATTCAGTGGCACTTCAGTGTACTTCGAAAATAAAGTACGTCATTAGAAAGAGATTTGAGACATCAGTTTTTTTCTGTGACAAATTCCTAAAGAGATTCCTACAAACTTTCCCTTTGAAAATTGTTGTAGATCCCTACAAGTGATTTTCAAAAGAGCTTTAAAGGCTAAGTCCCTTTGAATATCGAAACAATGACCCAAATAGTGAGAATTATAAGCAGTAAACGACTGGAAAACATAGAAACATAGCTGAAATGCAGTTTTAAGCTAAACTTATGACAGAATTGGGCTTTATCGCCAGACTTGGATTGCCCAGAACCAAAATTATAACAATGTGTATATCAGTAATAAGGATTGACTCCCTTCGCAATAAAGTTGAGGTAAAAAAAAGGCAAATTAAATCTTGTGCTGTACCCAGAATGCCCACGCCCTTTGCCCACGTATCGATTTTCTTTACGCTTAGCGATGAGCAGATATTTCTTCAAAATGAAGGTTTCAAAATTGTGAAGGTGTGCATCTAGCATTCAAATTTTCCACAGAATTCAATTTCATATGATCGTAAAGGACAGTTATCGATCAATTGAAAAATATTTTACAGCTGTATTAAGCATTTCCCTTTTGTTAATTACCAAAATGAACGAAAAGAAAGAAAAAAGTGGCTTCTCTATTTTTCCGTAGACATTTTGGTGTTTTTTGGTGAAGTACGAATTGAACAAAATGGAAGCTAGTTTTCATGTGAAACTTAAGTAGACTTTCGTTAAATGTTAGTGTATTCCAATCTTTGCAAATGTTACGGCAAAAATAGCACCATATAAATTGCTATTTGACTATAAAACCATCTTATATTATACAAATCTTACATCAAAATGCAACACATTTATAAACAGAATAGCTTTTACAATCAGATATAGGCACTCATTGTTGAGCTTGTAACTTATACTAAATACTCATTACTCTTGTATCCTCCCTTCTCAACTAGCAAGTGACCATATTTTGTAGTCTAAGTGTGACAAGATTGGGATGTGGTTTTTGGTTAGGCATGGGGTAGTTAAAAAAAAAGAAACGCAACGGAAATAAAGATGATGTCCGCTGACTACGTAGTTTTTTTTAAGTACTCGTTGTTAGTTTTTAATATTTTTTGGCATCCGCGACAAGACTCTTCTTGTTACAAGGTAACAAAAATGTTTCAGAAAATAAAGGGTTTCAAGAAGGAAGATCGGATTTTCGTAGCTAAAGAAATTGGTGAAAGTTTACCATCAAGTATAACTATAGCTGGTTTAAAAGAGCTCGTTCTTAAAAGCAAAGAATATGAGAACGATCCAGAATTTGTTCAAGATGTTTTGATGAATGTTATTGCGAAACGAAAATTGATAGTACAAAGACAAATCGAAAAGGAAAAGTTGAATCATGAACTTGAATTGACGAAAATGAATCATGAACTGGAACTGGCAAATATTGAAGTTCCAAATCCAGGTACGTCGTTTCCAAGCACTGTTATTTTTTATGGAAAAATTCAAAAAGAATATTTATTTTACCTAAATTAGTATTAAGACAGTTTGGAGATGATATAAAAGATTGACTACCATTTTGGAGTCAATTTGAACAAATTCATAAAGGTGATAAATTAGCACCTGAAGATAAAATGCAATATTTAATTCAAACAACACTTGTTTGTTTCCGTGCCAGGAAAGTTGTTGAAAGTTTTCCACCAAACGGCGCCAATTATGAGAAGGCTGAGGAGAGTTTAAAATCTCGCTTTGGCAGGGAAGACATGTTAGTAGACGTATATGTTAGAAAATTATTAAAATTAATTATAACTGTTCAAACAAAGAAAAGTTTTCATTAACTTCTCTGTACGATAAACTAGTGTCTTTTTTAGGTACTTTAGAAACGCTAGGCGTACCTACAGAAAAATGTGCCTCTATTTTATATCCAATGGTTGAGTCATGTTTTCCAGCTGATTTTTTTAAAGCTTGGAATCGTAGTAATATTTCTTTCTCTAAGATTGACGCGAAAGAAGGACTAAATCATTTAATGCAATTCCTCAAACCTGAAATAGATAGGGAGGAGAAAATATTCTTAGCTGTAGGCAGATCAGTCTGATAACGAAGTGTTGTGTTCAGTCTGATAACGAACCAACATTATAAATCAGCCAAGAAGAGGAATTTCAGTTCGGACCATACGCGAATCAAAACACCAACTACAACGGGTCTATTGACAGCTGCTTCCATATGGAAGATTAGAATTTTATTTTTTTTTTGGGGGGGGGGGGATTTATGTTTAGAAAGTTTTACTGCTCAAAAAAATGAGTTTTTCGGAAAAAACAGAAAATTGTAAAAGATAAACACTGTTGCTTTGCATGCTTATCACCTTGGCATACAGTTAAGAAGTGGAGAGCATTTTTAAAGTGTTTAATTTGTTCTAAGAAACATGTTCCTTTAATGTACGATGTACTCGATTCACAAGACAAAACCGATCAGAAAAAGAGGAAAAATTGGTGGAAATTGAAGTTAATATGTCCAATTTAGTAAACGTAGCCCAAAAGGATTTCTTCAAACTCTGAAAGCTACACTCATATCCGATGATAAAGGAAGAGTTGTACGATTACTCCTAGATTCGGCGTCACATAAAAGTTTTATTTGGAAAACTATGGCCGAAGAAAGGAACTATATTCCCCTTAATCATGAAAAATTTATGCATTCGCTTTTCGGTGGAATAACTACGAAGGAATTCAAGCACAATCATTATAAAATTTACAAAATTTGAATGTAATATTTAGGTTGAATTTTGAAGTTTTAGATCAAACTATAATTTGTAAAAATATACAACTGATATAAAGAAGAGTAGTGGATAAAAGAGCTAAAAGAAAATGGTATTGTTTTGACAGATGTCAGTGATTGTTGTGAGACTATTGATGTTCTCATAGGAGCTGACGTTATGGAAAAAATGTTGACTGGAAGGAAAAAGGAGTTATCTTTGTGCCTTGTAGCTATGGAAACCTATTTAGGATGGACACTGATGGGTGAAGTGCCAGAGGAAGAGTCTTCAAATGAATATTTAACCAAGACAGTGACACCATTGTTTGTTAACAAAGCGAATATCTCACATCTGTGGAGTTTAGACGTATTAGGGATCAAGGATCCTATTGAGAAAAAGTCTAAACATAAGATTGATTTTAAGATTAAGGAGCATTTTTTAAAAACTGTGACAATTAAGAGTGATAGTCGATATTAAGCTTGTTTACCTTGGGCGGATGATAAATTACCACTACCTGATGATTTTAGTTTAGCTGAGAAAAGGCTGAACACTGAAAGGTATACTATTTCGAAACTTTTCGAAGGCTGAAAGGTATACTATTTCGAAACTTTTAGTTCTCAATTTGTATCAGGAATATGAAAAAGTTCTGTGTATTTGGTTTAATGAGGGCATCACAGAAGAGGTTCCAACATGGGAAGTAAACTCTTATGGCAATTACTTGCCTCATCATCCAGTGATAAAAGTAAGCAATAGTACTACTCCAGTCCGTCAAGCATTTGATGCTTTTGCTGTTGAACCAATGCCTACAATGTGGATCTAATTTAATTGAACTTTTCCTAGACATTCTACTGAGATTCAGAGAGAGAAAATTTGGTGTTATAACCGAAAGGCTTTTCTACAAATAAGTGTTCGTAAAGATGATCGAGACTATTTGCGTTTTCTATGGGGGAAAATATGAAGGATAAAGAACTTCGAGTTTTTCACCACGCTAAACTTGTCTTTGGGGCAAAATGTAGCCCTTTCCTTTTCGCTTCGGTTATCGAGTACCACATTCAGCACATTGAGAGATTTGATGCATCTTTTAAGAAAAGACTTTCACAGAGTTTATATGTTGATAATGTCGTTTATAGTGTTCGCAGTAAAGAACGGTTAGAAAAGTTTATCTCTCATTCAAAAATTTTGATGGCTAAAGATAGTTTTGATCTAAGAGAATGGGAGAATTCTGATGATTTCAATGAAATCAATAACAAGGCAGAAACACAAGTTTTAGGGCTGATTTGGAATAAAGAACTGGACACATTGAAAATTAATATGAAATGGACGAAGGATCTCAGAGTGGAAAAGTTAACAAAATGAAGTATGTTATCTGCAGTTCACAAGATATTTGATCCTTTTGGTTTTGCCTTTCCATTTAAATTTTTTCCTAAACTAATGCTACAGAAAACATGGAAGATAGAAATCAGCTGGGATGAAGAGATAACCCGTAATCTCCTAAAAGAATGTTTTAGCTGGTTTCAATATAGTATTAAAGTTTTAAGTAATATTCATATTCCTGGATTCATCCAAATCACTTCAGAAGATTTCAATAAGTACGCCATTCATACTTTCGTTGATGGAAGTAAAGTTACATACGCAGCTGTCACATTCTTTTTGATTGAGGAAAACGACCAAATTGAAGTGTTTCTTCTCGCTCCGAAGTGCCGAGTTGCTCATTAAGAGGCGCAACTATACCAAGAATGGAGCTTCTTAGTGCAGTGACTGGAGCCTGATTCGCAAATTCAAACATTGTAGTGCTAGGTTGGAGAAATATTGAAAGGTATTACTGGAGTGATTCTCCGAGTGTGCTCGCACGGATATCAAGGGAAGAGAACTGGTCCGTTTTTGTGCGAAATCGTGTTCAAGAGATGAGAAATTTTAGTGACCCTTCATCATGTAAGCACATTCCTGGGGGAAAGAATCCAGCAGATTTACCGTCTAGAGGCTGCCGACCAAAACAGCTTGTCACTTCAAAATGGTTGGAGCTCCACGGTGGATGAAAGATTCCACAGGATTCCACTGTCGAATGAATTCCTCTTGCCCTAGTCGGAATGAAGAAGAGATTGAAAGTGAAAAAGTGAAAGGCAATTTGTATGCTAACAAGTCGAAAAGCCATTAGTGATACCACTTGGTACTAAAAGTATTTTTCTAACTAAGAAAAAAAAATAGTACGTCTCGTAGCACGGATTCTCCGTTTTAAGCATAATTGAATCGGCCATTTTGAAAATGCCATTTTGAAAAGTCATCTCCACTTTAAAAAAAAAATTTAATGAGAAGGAAAAAACTATAACTCGAATTCATGCATTATTAGTTAGACTAAATTTAGTATTTATTACGTTCATAAGGCATCAATCCTGATGCAAAAATATAATTTGTTAATATTTTTTTTAACTTGGGTGGGGTATCAGAAAAGTTGGAGAAAAGTGGGGATAAGTTTTTGAAAAGTGGAGATGACTCCTTTTCAAAATGACCGATTGAACTGTTCAAATCCGCAGAAAAGAAATCACGGAGAACTATCAGCTACAGAATTCCACCACGCAGAGATGAAAACACTGCTTATGATTCAAAGGGATTCATTTGTTTTCGCAAGTGAGGGAAGATTGAAAACTCTCCAAACATTTAAAGTTAATCAAGGAATCATTCGTATAAAAGCTAAAATACTTTTTAGAAAATACTGTGAAGATTTTATTAAACTCATTGTTCTTCCTTCAAAGCCCGAAGTTGTAAAACGACTTATTTTCAACACCCATGTTAAGAATTGTCACGCCGGAATCCAAATCCTTTTAAATTTGTTGAGGGGAAAAATTTGCATTCTTAATGGAAAAAAATGGTGCGACTTGTCATAACTAATTGTACTACCTGCAAACGATTTAGTTTTTAATACTCATTTACAATGCCTACGTATTGACATTAAACGCTTTCTCCCACATCTAGGAATGTAGTTAATATAGACTATTTACAGGGAACTAAAGTTCATTATCTGGACTGCTATGAAGACATACTTGACAACACCATGTAACCAAATATAATTTTTTCAGAACCTGCCTACTAACTACATTCGCTTCCTTACTAAGCGATTGATTCAGCTGGTTAATGATTAAAACTTAAAACTCACAGTGAAAGAAGAAACCAATATAAAACATAACCAATGATTGAAATTGTCGTAACGTTTATCAACTTTTTTAGACTGGATATATTCTACCCTTTTTCAACATATTCACCACCTGAGGATTGTTCCCCTAAGAACGCCTCGCATCTTGTAGATATGGATACGGCCCCTTCTGCAAGATTTTTCGATTCAACGAAAATTCTTGTTTTGCGCGATTTTTAAGCGCTGTGTTCATGTCTACACATTCCAGGATGCACTTGCAAAAGGGTTAGTCTCAATGTCCGGTAAACTTTGGCGCATTCCTCGCCTTCCCTACGCGAGATACCAGACGCCTGAAGGTTCGCCGGCTTTAATTTCTATTAGTTTACCGCTTGTTTTCGAACAAAATGGAAGTTGAAAATTATTCTTTAATCCCGAATTTTTAATACCGTTCATTGAACTGTATAGAAAATTACCGTGCCTATGGAAGGTTAAATCAGAAGATTATTCCAATAATATTTCCAATTATATTTATATCTTGTGGATATGTTAAATTCTTGAAATATTTAAAATTTTGCTTTTAAATACTAAATTTTTGAGTCCGCTTATAAATTTTCCGAACCGGCACTATTTACATGCTTTTTTTTTTTCCTTTAGTGCACGGGGAAGTTTTCCAGATAAGTTATCTTAATGATTTATAAAAATTTTGTTGAATAAATTTTTAAACGGCAAAATAAAAGTTTAATATTTTGGTGTAACTTTTGCTTCGGGGAAACGTTTTCAGAATTTTAACTCTAAAAAACCAATGGATGAAAAACAAAAATGATGCCTTTCATCATTTTTGTTATGGCATTAAGCCATGGGACCTAAGCCCACTCTCTTTCCTAAAATCTAATAATTTAATAAATCAAGGGGATCACCCAACAATTTAGTCATTCTTTGCTGCCACATCTTTTTGTTTCCTTTTTCAGAATGCCCTTGCCACAACTTGCTAATGGTTACAACCTGATTATTAATGCAACTACTCCTAAATGCAACTACAGTCGAACCTCCATATATCGAAGTAGCAAATTGCCGGAAAAAAATCGCTGCATAGAAATTTCGATATATAGAATTGAGCTTAGTTTTTTCATAATTCTCCTAAAAATAATTAAAGCTAATTTTCATATACGAAACTGCATTTCTAATTTATATGCGAATCCCATTAAATGAAAGTTAATAACTAAAAAATTAATTAATATGAAAGATTTATCGAGTACTACATACCTTTAATAAAAACAATAATCCAGACAGTGGTTACAATGACCACAGTTACATTAGTTTAAAAAAAAAACTACGAATATCTTGCCGAACAGCCAGTTTTGCGGAAAGTTCAAAGAAATGTTCGTATTTATTCAGTCCACTAAAAACTTAATCAGGGACATTTTCCGCGACTTGAAGTTCACGAAGTATTGTTTCAAATGCCGAAAATTGGGAGGTTTTATTCTAAAGTGGAATAAAATCTCCCAATTTGTCTTGAAAAAAATTTCGATATATAGCGATTTTTTCGATATATAGAAACAAGTTTTCTATGTAATGAACATGGAGATTTGCTAAGAGTTCGATATATAGAAAATTTCGATTTGTGGAAGTTCGATATATGGAGGCTCGACTGTATTTAATGTTACAGAAATTAATACAAATGACAGAATAGGAAAACTAAATAGTAGTCTAACATCAGTTATGAAAGTAGATGTCTCAAAGTTCAAGTGTGGAACTTTGACATATTCCGTACTTAAATAGCAGTTATCGCTTTATTGCATTCTCTGGACAGCGTTTATTCATCATTAGCAGACATATCGCTTGAGTTATACTTTTTTTTATGTCTGCTTCACGTACATATCGTTTAAATTTTGTATCATTTTCATTTACGTATTAACTTGATAGGAAATCGAGCTACTTAGACACAGTAAATTTCCTTTTTCTAATTTCCAACACATTATTCATTGATTCTTTATTCTGGAAATACTGCTTTCTTTGTTAACATTTTATCGCCCTCAAAATTAAAAACAATCGTGCATTGCTTATTTATTTTCTCTCTAACATTCTTAATTTCGATTGCGACAGACGTTTGGCAACATCCAAACTTTCTGGCCAAAGTAACTAACTATTCCCTGAAAGTTATAAAATAAACAGAGATACCTAAATTACACAATAAACGTTAACAAAGACGGTTGTTTAGATAGATTGTAACGTTCTACAGGAGATTTTAAGCACTTTTTTTAATAAGCTTATAATTTTTCGTAAGTTTCCAGTAAGTGCATCCATATCTTTATAGAATCAATATGGACTTGTTGACTTAACGTTTTTAACTTAACCCTTCGCGGACGAGGAATCATTTCAGGTCGTTTACCAGAGGATCGAATCTTTTTTTCTTCTTTTTTTTTGTTGATGAAACGAAATGATATACTATGATGACTTTTAAATTAGATGTAAAGAAAAAAATATATTATTTCGAAGGTAAATTTTAATGGTGTAATACCAATCGTTTGTGTCGAGTTAACTTTGCCATTCTTTCACTCAAATGAAGGTGCAGATGTAAGGCGAAAGATGCTTATTGAACTTGGCACACAACACGTACACATAATATAAATTACAATTTACACACAGATGAAGCTCTATGAAACTCAAGCCTACTCGCTGAGAGTACTTCTATCTGACTGAGAATGTTCCTAGTTGGCCGTTGCAACGTTTCTAGCCTAACTCGCTGAGCTTGCTACCCCTAGCTCTTCCAAATCTCAACTGAAACAATCTATTGCCTTAGCCTTCAACAACCGTGGGGGGATCGCACCTATCTTTCTGCAATTTTCCACTAGGCTACGCACCGTGATGTCCTGCAGTCTCTACTTGGGGTCTCTTTCTCCACTCTCCAGGTATCACACAGGAGTCACTGTTAGTCGCTTTCTTCCTTTTGTCCTACGTGAACAAAACACTTCTATGTGGCCTCTACTGTTCATCACTCTTTCTACATCTTAACAAACAAAAGATACCAATTGTAATTAATATCAGGCGCCTTTAGCAAAAGGCTGTGCCTGATACTAAGTTTTTTCCCCCCTCCAATGACTGGGAGCTGAGCTATACTCTGAGAGCATCGCTCAGCTCCCAGTCATTGGGGGGGGGGGGGATAATAAAATTATTTCTTTCTGCGTCACCGGCTTAATAAGTAAAAATGTTAGGCCGCATATATTACGGAATTCGTCCGCAGAGAGTTAATATAATAAAAAGTGAGAGGAAAAAATTAAATATTTATTTGAAATTCTAAACTTTATTAATATTTTAGCATATAAGCATAGCTCTACCCTGTTATAAAATTTTCTTCCATAAAATATTTTGTGCTCTTTTAACGATGCTGGTGCACTACTTTCCCTTATTTTCTCATCCTTAATTATTATTCCCAAGCATATGGTAATTTTTCTGTCAGAACCAAAAGTTATTTTTGTAGGTATATATATCATTTTTATATTTTTGCTGGTTTCAATAATTAGTTTGATAACATCACACGCATGAATAGCAGTGTTTAATTAAACTAATCATTTTAATCAACTCATTTGTTTAATCAAAGTTATTCTTGGAATTCCACTCTAAGTGTGAAAACATATATATAGGTATAAGCAGAGCCATTGGTGTACTTGAAAAATTTAAAACACTTGTTGTCGTTGGAAATGTATTAAAATGGTCCGGTATGAAAGAAAGTTAATAAAATTTTTGTGACATACTCGACTCTTTTTACAAGATATGGTATAACAATTTAATGCATTATGCAAAAGGAAATGCAAATATGTAACATGATTTCATATCCAAAGTTTGAATGTGATTCCATTCTATTCTTTTTGCGAACAAAGAGTACAACTAATTTGATAACATAAGGTGTTTTCATCTTCTTCTTCCAAATGTTTGATGCAATATTCAGACTTTTACGTATGCCTCTCTTCAATGAAAACTTGGATTAGCTATGCAAATTAGGAAAAAAAAATTCTAGCATTTTTTCCCTACCAAAAACTGAAAGGTATTAAGAGCGGCATGTTTTGAAATTTCTTCTACCCACCTGTGTACCTATGTTGCTGACATATTTATTTATTCTTCTTTCAAAAAGAAATAAATGTTATTTTAATAATCGAAAATAAAACACATTGATCATTCGAATGAAAATTCAGTTGTATCACTTTGTTTAGAAATTTTATAAATTACGTAGCTAAGTGGGGTACATATTGTTGTAACTTAATAAAATTAATTGCATGAAACCCTGACTATATTCACCTCTAATTGAACACTGGACACATGCATATGGGTACAACGTAAAAGAATTATTAACGTATGTTTCAATTTATAAGCGGAAAAATTCAAATAATGGCTAATTAAATTACCTCTTTCACTGTAGACTATTTGTTAGCTAAACATTGCTGTATTCATTTACTAGCCGGGCTTCGCCTAGCTACGCTCAAGCCATCCGTGTAACATATTTATGTACTTCGGGCCCCACAAAAGAAAAAAAAGCCTACAAATGTATTAAATTCAAGTGAATAAATTCCTTTCAATTTTCATTCCCGTCGCTGCCGACAGATGGCAGCACCACTGCACCAAATGATTTGGTTTCTCAACAGTGAGTGATTTTAGAATGAAAATATCTCTAAAACTATTGAATTAACAGAATAAGTGTACGCAGAAAAAATTATCAGTTTCCGAAGCTCTTTCCAAATATGTAACATTTATATACTTTCATGAGAAGAAAAATACACCGATTTTCCTGTATATTTGTCGGCCATTTTTTTCGAGGAGTGGCCCGCCCGGGTGAATTACGGTCACGTGATCCGACATCCACTTGTCCCTTTATTAGTAAAGATGATGAGGATAAACCTTGGAAAGCACTCTCCATACTGATTATGCTATTGTGTCGCCCTTCGTAAGTTATTATAAAAAAATAAAAAAAGCTAGTTTCAATAGTGACAGCACACAAAGTATTTACAATTTAGTTAGGAATTAGTATTTACAATTTAGTTAGGAACTTTAGAAAAGCAACAGATTTATTACAGCAGATATTATTATTCACATACGCCTAATTCTGTTTTTACACGATAGACGCGTTCCTGAACAATGCGTATGAAGACAAAGTATGGTATTTACAGGCAAGGTTTTCTTTAAAATGCTATTTTACCGTAAAAGAATAAGAGTACTGTAGGATTATTTGTCCACAACATTTCTAGAAAGGTATACTATTTCATGCAATGTAATAATATAATTAGTATGAATTATTTAATGCAATGTAATGTGATTATTATGTAATTGTAATAAATTATTTTTTTTAATTTGATTGTTCATAATCTTTTGTGTTCAAATACTTTTAAAGAATATCATCGCACAAAAATGTTACATAATATTTAAAAAAATTTTAAATTGTACGTAAATGATTTCCTGTTTTTAACTAGAGTTCTTATTATCGTTTGTCACACTGAAAATAGGACTGCAGAGGACTGCAAATGCTGTCATAGCATTTCTATTTTAATATTCATAATTTAATATTAAAATAGAAATGCTATGACAAGCAGGTATTTATATTAAGTGCTACGCAAAACACAAATACGAGAAAGGGTAGGGCTGACATAAATCAGCAAACCTTTTTCTTTGCTGTTGAAATAAAAATATGCACATGCATGCTTCTGGTAGCAACTAAAGACATTGGTGAGATATTTACCGCCAAACCAGAGATAAATCTGAAATGTACAAAAGCATTCTCACTTGGCGAAAATCAGCCAACTCTGTGCCAAATGTTTGCGCACAAAGCGTAAAACAGCCGATTTCCAAAGAAACCTTTCAATTTCCTTTAAATATTGCGTTTGGAACACGGTTAAAAGTATTTTTAAAATTAAGTTGACGTCCTTCGGTATACATTAAGAGTATACCGAAGAGGTATACTCTTATATCGGTTTTAAGTATATCGGTTTTATCGAATCGGAATATCGGTTTTTCGGAGTATATCGGTTTTAAGAGTTTAAAAATATTGGCTTTGAAGTAAAAAAACTTATTATTTTATTTCAGCAAAATACACATGTGATTATACGTAATGAAAGTGAAAATATTCGTCATACGTTTGCGTTAGGGATGCGACATCGATGTCGATGTTTTCAAAACATCGATGTTTTGATAAAACATCGATGTTTTAAACATCGATTTATTGAAGCCGATGTTTTTTTAACATCGATGTTTTGTGCTCGATGTTTTACGTTGTATCGATGTTTATTTTAATGAAAAAGTACCGTAATAAAAAAAATTTACCACGTAGCATAATTTTCACACTCAGTAAATGTAAGTCTGAATTCTGAAAAGGACGAATACAAAAGGGGGAATGATTCCTTAGCAAACAAACATATGGCAATTAACAACCAATGAACCAATCAGAGCGCTTGGAATGTTCCTGACACTCTAAAACCTTCCATGGGTTTTATTTTACAAATAGTATATACACGACTGCATCCATTTAAGTTTTTGTTTTGTGCTGGTTTTATATAAGGTGACGTTGATATTATTAGTAAGATGCCTCCCAAAAGTACCGTTTAGAAATATTTTTACAAAACCACTGACAAATTAGCGAAATGCAATATTTGCCTTAAGTCCCTCAAAACTTCTGGCCATGAATTTACCACGAATACCACGAATTTATCTGGACATTTGAAGGCAAAACATGGCGGTATTTACAACGAGAATTTTGAGTCATCAATGTAGCCCAAAGCAACCAAGTTTTTGTCATTTGTTCCTGCCCAATCAGAGAGTAAAATTAAATCACCCCCTCCCCCCACGACTAACGGAAGTAACATTAATGTTAGAGATTACTAAACCAGTTTTACAAAATCGATGTTCTAAAACATCGATGTTTAAAAACATCGATGGTTTTTGGGCGATGTTTTAATATTGAATATCGATGTTTCAAAACATCGATGTTTTGTTATCGATGTAGCATCACTAGTTTGCGTACGACTGGAATATCACTGCTATCACTAGAAATGTCGTGGACATCGTCTTTTTTCCTCTATTAATGAAATTCTTTCTGTTATCACTTCAGCAAAATCAGCACGAATCTCATCTGGTGCTGATGATTCACCGGTTTTACGGACGAATTCAGTTATTAATCGTTGTGTTCGTCTTTTCGTTAGGCCATTATTATAATTCTCTGTAAGAGTTCAACAACTTCAGTTCACGTTGAAACTTCCCAGCGCCCTTCTGATTAGGGTCATGTTAGACAAAATGATTACCCAATTGTTTGGCCAGTTCCAGACCTTCTTGTATTAAATCTGCTTTTAGAAAAGGACCATTTTCTTTCATTTTCCCCATTTTTGATAGAATAAAAGAAGAAAATGTTTTTGCGGACTCAATTCTTGAATCAAAACAGAACTGGATACGCTATCGCCAAAAATTGTACGCGATAAAAAAAAAAAATTTGCTTTCTTATAATTTAGGCAAAGAAAATTTGAGAAACTGGATTACACCGCTCGTGTTAAACCAAATGACTCGCGTAAAAAGGGAATGAAATATTTTTTGAATTCGTGTTAAAACAAATTCGTGTAAAAAAGGTTCGTGCAAAAACAGAATTATGTGTATACTACACGAGTGTTGATGTATGACTGTGAGTTGTGGCAGTATTGCATCCAAAGCTTGCGTCTGGGTCATACTTTTTCTGTTCATACCCTAGAATGACAATTAGCACTAGAGTTGTTCTCTCTTTATCAGATATTCATACTTCTAAGACTTACATTTTACTGTGTTGTTATAACAAACTAGCTGAAAACCCGCGCTTCGCTACGGAGTACATTGAAATTAAATACAACGGTCAATGTATGCAATTAATTCCAAAAATATATATATATATATATATATATATATTTATAATAAATACGACGATCAATGTATACAATTGATGTAAAAAAAAACATATTTATAAAAAAATCGTAAGGGATATTTTTATAGACAAAATAAAGTCCAATCGTCTGCCGCATTAGCAAGAAAAAAATATTTTTTGTCTATTTTTTTTTTGCACGTGACGATAAATTTATTGAAAGTACCAGAAAAAGAAATCACGTGATCAGCATATAATAAATTAAATTCTAAAAATTGATCTTTAAAAATTCATCAAAAATCAGGAAATGGAGGTAAAAATTCGAAAAAGATTTCATTTTGAAGGAATTTTTATGATCTTTCTCGTGATATAAATTTTATAACCCTCAATGTATTATTATAAATGCAAACGTAAAAGTTTAAAAAACAGCTTAAAAATTTAATTTAAAAAAATCTAAGAAGAATTTTTGAAAAATCTTTCTTAGTGCACCCCTACACTATTAGAAGAATCGCCATGCAAAATTTCAGCCCTTTAGGTCCAGCGGTTTGGTCTGTGCGTTGTATGTCAGTCAGTCAGTGAATGAATGAATGAATGAATGAATGAGTCAGTTACGGAACTGTTTTATATATATAGATAAAAGGCAAGTTGCGCGACGGCTAACTTTACACGCTTTTGGTGGAAAAAAGAAACACGCAATTTTACTGAAGATGTTTCCTATCATGTTCCTGAAGGTATATAAACCATTTTATCACGCTCTCAGATTTACAGACTTCAGGGACATTTACGTCTTGCTAAATTTAGTGTCTCCATTAAAAGAAAACATTGCTTCCCAATTTATTAGCGACATTATGCATGAGAAATATCTGTCTACTGTAAAAACAACTCTCCAGAATGTTAACACAAAATTCCAATGGTAAATATTTCTACGGTAGAGTAAGTGAAATGGCATGTTGTTATCTATATATATAAAACAGTTCCGTAACTGACTCATTCATTCACTAACTGACTGACTGACTGACATACAACGCACAGACCAAACCGCTGGACCTAAAGGGCTGAAATTTTGCATGGCGGTTCTTCTAATAGTGTAGGGGTGCACTAAGAAAGATTTTTCAAAAATTCTTCTTACATTTTTTAAAAATTAAATTTTTAAGCTGTTTTTTAAACTTTTTTTACGTTTGCATTTAAAATAATACATTGAGGGTTATAAAATTTATATCTCGAGAAAGATCCTAAAAATTCCTTCAAAATGAAATCTTTTTCGAACCTTTACCTTGATTTTCTGATTTTTGGTGAATTTTTAATGATTAATTTTTAGAATTTAATTTATTAAATGTTGATCACGTGATTTCTTTTTCTGGTACTTTAAATAAATTTATCGTCACGTGCATAAGAACTAAATAGACAAAAATGATATTCTTTTTCTTTCTAATGCAGCAGACGATTGGATATTACCCAAAAAAATAAATATCCCTTACGATTTTTTTATAAATATATATATATATATATATATATATATATATTTTGGCATTAATTGCATAGATTGACCGTTGTATTTAATTTGAATGTACTCCGTAGCGAAGCGCGGGTTTTCAGCTAGTGGTGGTATATGTATTAGGAATCTTCTGACTGCATTCTAGCTCCTTTGTAATTAAATCAAGTGATTAAGGAGTAGGGCATGTATCTGCCCTGCTTACGTGAGGCAGATAAAACGGTTAGTGAGGAACGTATTGTTTGCGAAAACCGTAAAAGCTCTTGTGAACATGTAAAAGTGTAAAACACTCGTATAATAGGGCAGATGTTAACAACGTGTATTTTAAGGGGACAGTGGACCTTCAAACCTAACTTTTTTTTTGTTTTGAATGGATTTGCTTGAAATTTGAATATGTGATTAGTACCATAGGTATGTAAAAGTGGTTTAAATTTAATGATGAAATATTAATAATTTATGAATTATGAATAATTAATTATATAAACAATTGGCCTCATTAAAAATGTTCCGTGCGCATTTCTTTAGCATATAATATGGTAATTTTTATTTTCAGGATACCTTATAGAACTAACAATGAAACTTATTGCTTATTTTAAGCATTCATTAAAAATATAAAGAGAAAAAATAATAATGCTGAAAACACCCATTTTATGACGCAAAATACCTATAAATCGTCTTTTCGAGTACAAAATTTAGAAATTCTGAGCTACGAAGCATAATTATGTTCAATAAGATTTATTTGATATACAGTTAAGTATATAAAACTTAAATTTCAAAGCAGTACGATAATTAGAAATGCGCCCGCAGCAGTTTGAATATTCATATGACGTGAAAGTTTTTATTTTGAGAAAGACACGTTTAAAGTTATTGCTATTAGTAACCACATAATACCTAAATTAAATACAAATGTCTATAACTAGGAAAGTAATCACAGAAATGAAAAATTCTTTTCGCAACACATTCCTACTCGTCCGTAGTTTCACAATTCAATAAAATAAAACAAAATCGCACTTTTGGACAAATTTCACAATTTTGAAAGTCCACTGTCCCCTTAGACAATATAAAAGAGAATTGATAACAAATTGGCTGTGGTTATCCAAATGTAATGCATTAGCAAACAAAAATCATTAACGTAAAACCTAGCTTGAAGTATTATTTTACTTAATAAATGTATTGTATTGGATTACATTAGATACTAAAATATTTATGGCTTAAGAATCTTAGAATCCTTTAAATTGGATAGAAACGTAACTTTTATTTATAACAAAGGGATTCCTTTTTCCCTGGTTCGTCTCATCTGATGAGCAGGACATTTTGTTTTGTTGCATTTAATATTGTAAAATTTGCTGTTGATTTATTTTTTTAATATACAGATTTTATTTTGCAGTATAACAGGTATTTTGAATATTGATTTTAGAAAATGAGAGAAAATTGTTTGTTTTTCACGTGGCCTGAGGATCAAAGAAATTAATTGTGTGTTCAGGTTGAAAGAAGGTTAATCTCTTACTACAATGCCGTTTCTCTTGTACATATACTAGCTTGCCGGTATGAAACCAACTCTAATGCACCACTCCTCTTCAAGTATGATACGTATGGGTTTATTTTATTTTGATTACACAAAGTATGTGACAGGCTAGGGAGGAAGTAATAGAGGAATACTTTAAAAACAAGTATAACGCGCATAGGTAGTAATGAGTGAACGCTTACAAAACAGACAAAATGATACACCATAGTGGGTTTGCACAGAATTTACTGCACTTTTTTGCAACAGAATTTCTTTTACTTACCGCAGCAGCTTTATTGAATTAATATCTTATTAAGCATTGATGGTGCCATCGTAGTCGGGTCCATAGGACCATAGGATCAAATGGCTAACTGTGTTACCTAGGCCAGCGCCTTCAAACACAGATTTTTCATAATTATATCATCGAAGAGCTGAATTTTCGCAGAAAATAGAATGAAAGTTCGTAGAGTATCGTCAAATGTTCTGGAAAATGCAACACAAAGAGTGAAGCAATGAGTCTTCTGGTCAGAACTTTGGACGGTGATAAGAGCAATTCTGATTGGATGTCTCCTGGATCTTCTAGTTATTCGCTGGTGGGGGTGGAGTCAATGGCTGTCTGTAAGGTGGATTTCAATTGGCAAGTGTAGAGAGAATAGAGTAAAGTGATTGGATAGAGAGATAAGGTTTGGAATCCGTGAGTTCTAATACTACAAAAATGAGCAAAGCCAAAAGGATTTGCTCAGAGACAAGAATAATTAAGTTAAAAGAAAGTTTAGGGATAGAAAATAGATTTTATTTTATTTTATAAAATTTTTTAGTTGTTTTTTGCCTTGGCAAGCCAAGTATTGTTTTTTATATTTTTTATATTTTTATTTAAATGACGAGGACAAACAACAAATTACGGATGGCTCAGGATGGCTCGAGGCCTTTTCCTGTTAGTGGGGTCAGCGTGATCATAGTTTGCAAGATTAGATAAGAGTTCACTGTCAATTGAATTGCGAAAGTTTATGGCTTGATTTTTGAGATAATTTCGAATAGTATGGATATCTAACTCCCTGTAAATACAAGTATTTCTGAAATACCAGTCCGCATTGACAATTTGTCGAATGGTGCTGCTCTGAGCAGATGCGAGTTTTTTAATATGGGTGTCTGCACAATATGACCACGCTGGCCCCCCCCATAAGTTAAAATAGGACGAAGATAGGAGTTGTAAATGAGCATTTTATTAACTAAGCTTAATTTGCTATTCCGAGAAATTAGTGGGTATATTAATCTTCTGGCTGCTCGGAAATCGTCCCTGACATGGATCGTAGTCCGGTCGGTAGAGCGAAAGCTTCTTAAACAGTGTCCCGGATGGCAAGAGCAGCGTTGCCAGTGATCTGAACGTCACTGGTTCGATGCCCGTCGCTAGCAAAACCACCGACGTGTATACTAATGGTGTCTGGGTGCATGGAAAAAAATCTGAAGTAGCTGCGATGTCCTCCAAGTTCCCCAAAAACGTCTGGATGTGACGGATCAAGTGTTCCGGTCCCGTGACTTGACTAGGTTCAAAATGACGGGACCGATGTTCTTCGAGGTCAAGACAGACTTCAGCCCTAGTGGTACCTCTCCTTAAAGTGAAGCTGCTTACTGACCTTCTGCCAAGGACCTAAAATTTGAGGACCTAGGTCCTTGGACTTGGTGTAGGCTTTCCTGCACCAAGGGGATCGGAAACAATAACAACAACAACAAGAAGAATTGATAGAACATCCTGGACCAACTGTCTATCTTTTAAGGCATTTAGAGAAATCTTAATACAGTATTAAGCTGTTTACGCTTATCATTGCTGTAGCTAAATAAGAATACGAGAATCTTCAGAAATATTTCGATGGTATTCAGGTTGAATTTTAATTTAAAAAAAAAAGATTTAGACCTTTACTTTCTAAATATTCGCTGTATATCCCTACTATTGCGAAAGAAGGAGATCGCAACGATCTTTTTAGCTTTACGGATATATGTGTGCGAACATTCCGGTCCCCAACGTTCTCATGAGCACATTTTCTTTTACTCCCAAACTTGGTGAGATCCAAAAGTCACCAGCTTGATAGCCTGAGGCTATCTGCACACGGAGCGACTCCAAGGAAACTGAACAGGTTAGCGATTGAAATTGCTTATCGGTTGCAAACTCGTTAGTGATGCGGACGGACCTGCTCAAAAGTGATTCAAATCAATAGTTTGCGACCTGTCATGGAAGGAAGAACATCATTATTCCGGGCATTTTTTTTAGTTAAATTATTATCAGAAATTAATTTATTTTTAAAAAATTCTCAAAATAGATTGTCTTTGATCAATCGTTTGAAAATGGACTGTACATATTGGGCGCACATATTCCATGCAACAAAAAACGTCAGAATTTCATTTCATCGATAGGCATAAGTCACGTGACTCTCGTGTACGTCATTTGGCAGCTTGCCAAAAGAGCGGCTGTAACATAGATTGTGTAATAACACGCACAACGCGAGAGAAACTGGCGACCGAAGTTGCTAGCGACTCGACACGTTGAGTTGCCTGCGACTGATTGCAAACGCGTTGCTGACGGGTTTGTAACCAGTTGCGCCGTGTGCGTGGCTCCATTCAATTACATAGGTTACGACTCATCACGGACTGGTTTGTGATTGGAGTCAGTGATCAGCTTCTTTTGAGTTGCTTCGTGTGCAGACGGCCTAAGTGTTAGGTCGAAACTTCCATAAACCCCAGTTACAAAGTACTATTTACACAATGCTTGTCTCTCTATTCTAAAAAAAACTAACTGCCGCTGCCGCCGCCGCCGCTGTCAAAAGCTTGTCACGCTATCTCCTCCGAAACCGCTGGGGGTATGGGGTCGAGACCGATACCAATCGATGCAGAACAATGTGAGGAAGAAAGTAAGACATGTCTCATATTCGGCGGACTTTAAGTTTTTTTTTATTTTATGTTTTGTGGGAAAATATTGACTTTTTCATGTTCAGATTACGATAACTCGCCAAAAAAGGATCGTATATATATATTTTTTTTTTTTACAATCTAAGACTACAGACATTTCTCCTTCAAACAAGACCTCATTTGTTTAAAAATAATTTAAAACAGACTGATATTTTTATTAAAATTGAAAACCCCTTTTTTGGAAAAAATTATGCGTTTCGAGATATATAAATTCGATGCTCTCAGACTTATTATGTTACAAAGAAAATATTTATATCAACTGGAAGATGAAAGCTTTCTCATTCATATAAACTTCATTTCAAGTCTCTATCTTAAAATTTCGATTTTTAATTGAATTTTAAAGAAGTACTTCAAAAAAATCTTCTCATTCGCTTCCTTTGAAAGAAGAACCAATTTTTCACCCATTCATCCATTTCGCCGGGCTTCATCCACTTCGTAGGGAGGGGGGGGAGGGGGGGAAGCTTCAACTGTAAACAAATGAATGACTCAATCGCTGTAAAAAACTATTGAGTCATTCATTCACTTGATTCACCAGAGGAGCGAGCGTAGCGAGGCTTGGGGCGAAGCCCCTAGTGTAATATATAAAACAAGAACACGACGCTCCTTAAAATCCAAAATCATATCCCTTTATTTTTATATCCAGTTCCTATTTCAGTTTTTCTATTACTTCTAGCCGTTTAACCCCATTTTCCTTTAAATGTTGGATTCATTTTTGGAAGTACCGTTTGTGTAGGCTTGAACACATAAATTTCACTGCCCCCGTTTCTCTGACCGTCAAAACCGTATCATTTCTAGCCGTTTGCATCGAACAGTATTTAGCATGTCTCACAACCTACGGTGCTTGGCGTCACAGAGTAGGTTCTGTTTCCAGTACCGGATGTTCCTTGCTGTTCCCTCATGAGGGGCGTGTTGGCCCTCCTACGTCAATGGTCGTCAACCTGGTCCCTTGCGCCCACTAGTGGACCATTCAAGCTTTTAGGGGGATCGGTGGAAGGTGGTTTCACCCGTTGTTACAAAATTTGGTCTTTCTTCATCTATATAAATAAAGTAACAGAGGTAAATTTCGTGGAGTCCGTCGGATCACGTGACCGTCACGTTTCCGGAGATCACTCATCCTGAGAAAACATGGCCGACATTTTTGGTCGAAAATCGGTGTATTTTTTTTCTCATGAAAGTACATAAATGTTACATATTTGGAAAGAGCTTTGAAAACTGATAATTTTTTTCTGCTCGCAGTTATTCTGTTACTTTAATAGTTTTACAGATATTTTAATTCTAAAAGCACTCCACCGCTGAGACGAAAGAATCAAATCACCCATCTCCAGTACGGTGCAGCCATCTGTCGGCAGCGACGGGAATGAAAATTGGCGGGAATTTATTGACGGAAATGTAATGCATTTGTATGGCCCTGAAAATGGCTTTTTTTTTCTTTTGTGGGCCCCGAGCATAGCCGGCCGAAGACCGGCTAGTATATTGAATATACTACCAACAACTTAGCGAATTTTAATTTTTAAAAGAAGCTTTTTCAACTTGCTTTTAAATTCCATCTCTGAACTATGAATATAGATAGCAATTCAGCGGACACTTCTCGAAGTATGCTAGTGGACGAGGTAACAGCAAATGAGCTCCGTAGCCATTCGTAGTTATCTATGTATAACGTACATAAAATATAAGTAAAAAGACGAATTTAAGTACACAATTTTTATAAACCTTTTCCTCTAAAAAGGACTTCTCACTCGCTCTAAATTGATTTTTTCCGGCACCGGTGGGTGTTAAGGAAATTTTAAAATCAACAATGGCACAAATGTGGGTGGTAGGTATTAAAAGGTTAATGACTCTTGGTTTACATGGTGCTCCTGTGATAAAGTAGCTGGTGAATTCTCATTATGCATGGCCGAATGTCCTCAGAACAATCTACCATCCGCTTTGGGAATTTTTTTTTTTAATATCGCATATTATACCTCTACTAGCCGCTGCGCGACCAGCATGGTCGCTTTTAGTTTTATATTTTCTTTTGCAAAAAAACTCAACTGAAAGAAAAAAAAATCTGTAAGGAATGTTACTATTACCTGTCATCATAAATATACGTTGTTAAGTGGTAGTGCGATATCAGACAAAAAAATTATAATCATTGCAAAATTCTCTATAAGGATATCCATAGAATCATATGATTCTAAAACAACGTGATTAAAAAAATATGAATTTCCATTACTTCAGAACAGAGTTAAAGATAAGACTGAAAAACGCAACAACAAAGATTTTAAAAATTACATTCCTCTATTTATGTAATATTTTTCAAAATTAAGATATCTACACTTTATCATCACATCAAATAAGAAATTGTTGGGGCAAATTTTTTTTTCACGTATAAAATGGAGTAAAAATTCCGCAAGTACTAAAATATAGTGTGGATTACATCACTCTTTATATGTACTATTGTTCACAATTCAGATATCTACACTTAATCATACCAAATAAAAAAAACTGTTGGAAAAATTTCTTCACTTATAAAATGGAGTAAAAATTCAGCAAGTACACCTAAAAATGTGTAGACAATTAACTCTTACTTACTATTAAAATACTATAATGTAATTATTAATATTTTATTATGATATTCCTCAAACTTCTTGATATAAACAGTTGATAACCTACATACAACTGTCTAGATAACCTACTCTAGATAACCTACATACAACTGTCCATGACTAGACACTGGATTTCATAGATCGAAACATGTTTTGTCAAAAGTTTGTCCTCTAACATACATTTAGAAAAACCGATGTAACAAAAGAATAAATTATCTAGTAAAAGAATAAACCACTACACATACGCGGTCGGCCGCTAATGTTGACATCTGGTAGTTGCAGCCGTTGCCATTCGGAATGTAGAAATATCGCCGATTTTTGTGCCGCATACCTACGCGTTTCATATATATAGATCGTCAACTTCTACAAAGTTCTAGAAAATTCTGTTGTAACCCCTATGTATATAAATGTTTAAATAAAACTTTAAATATCTCCTTATTGGGTTAACAGTAGAATGAATCACACTTAATGTTCCTTGGGCTGTTGAAGAAGTACATTTGTTAGTTCAGAACAAAGTTTGTTAAAGGCCAGTCTGAATTTGTAAAGGAGATTTTAAGATGCTGAATGTTCTAGTTCAGTGACAATAACCTCTCCGTTCCACTTAGACCCATAAAAACATTCTTATTAAGATAAAATTTTGATAACTCTTTGGTCAACAGTAACTGACAAATGAAACACAGTTACATTTTGTCTCTATACATGCTTTATAATATCAGGCGGCATTCGCAAAAGCAAAAACAGCCAAAGTATCCTTTAATACAGAGCGTGGAAAATCCTTAATTAAGTGTTATTTAGCAGTGACTAAGCCTTTCTATAACAAGGAATTAAAATTAAAAACTTGTTTTGGAGACACTTGTTCTTTTTTGCCAATTCATGTAGAGAATAGCTGAAAACCCGCACTTCGCTACGGAGTACATTCAAATTAAATACAACGGTCAATGTATGCAACTAATGCATATATCTATATAGATAAAACAGTTCCGTAACTGACTCATTCATTCATTCATTCACTGACTGACTGACATACAACGCACAGACCAAACCGCTGGACCTAAAGGGCTGCAATTTTGCATGGCGATTCTTCTAATAGTGTAGGGGTGCACTAAGAAAGATTTTTCAAAAATTCTTCTTAGATTTTTTTAAATTAAATTTTTAAGCTGTTTTTTAAACTTTTTTTACGTTTGCATTTAAAATAATACATTGAGGGTTATAAAATTTATATCACGAGAAAGACCCTAAAAATTCCTTCAGAATGAAATTTTTTTCGAATTTTTACCTCCATTTCCTGATTTTTGGTGAATTTTTAAAGATTAATTTTTAGAATTTAATTTATTAAATGCTGATCACGTGATTTCTTTTTCTGGTACTTTCAATAAATTTATCGTCACGTGCGTAACAACTAAATAGACAAAAAAATATTTTTTTCTTGCTAATGCGGCAGACGATTGGACATTATTCTGTCTATAAAAATATCCCTTACGATTTTTTTATAAATAAATATATTTTTTTCTACATCAATTGTATATATTGATCGTCGTATTTATTATAAATATATATATATATAAATTTAATTGTTTTGCATTAATTGCATACATTGACCGTTGTATTTAATTTGAATGTACTTCGTAGCGAAGCGCGGGTTTTCAGCTAGTATATATATATATATATATATATATATATATATTTATAATACATACGACGATCAATGTATACAATTGATGTAAAAAACAAAAGAATATATTTATAAAAAATTCGGAATGGATATCTTTATAGACAAAATAATGTAGAAGAAAATATTCAAATTAAATATAATAGAATACTAAAGAGTATAGTACAATTAATATAGTACAGTTTGAGGAATATATCTTTTACTGTATTTTAATATGTCCAATCGTCTGCCGCATTAGCCAGAAAAAAAAGTTTTTTTTGTCTGTTTAGTTGTTATGAACGTGACGATAAATTTATTTAAAGTACTAGAAAAAGAAATCACGTGATCGGTACTTAATAAATTAAATTCTAAAAATCAATCTTTAAAAATTCACCAAAAATCAGAAAATGGAGGTAAAGATTCAAAAAAGATTTCATTTTAAAGGAATTTTTACGATCTTTCTCGTGATATAAAATTTATAACCCTCAAATTATTATTTTAAATGCAAACTTTAAAAAAGTTTCTAAAACAGATTAAAAATTTAATTTTAAAAAATCTAAGAAGAATTTTTGAAAAATCTTTCTTTGTGCACCCCTACACCATAAGAAGAATCGCCATGCAAAATTTCAGTCCTTTAGGTCCAGCGGTTTGGTCTGTGCGTTGTATGTCAGTCAGTCAGTGAATGAATGAATGAGTCAGTTACGGAACTGTTTTATATATATAGATAGGTGTTAGTCATTATTTCTAATGAATTAAAATTAATTTAAAATATGAATCTAAGAATTGAATTTAAATAGTTTGAAACAATGCTAAATACAATATATTTTTGAGAAGAACATGAAATCAAAAGCAAAAACCCGTTTCTGGCAGAAACCAAAGTGGAGGTCCCACACCATAAACGGGTGTAATTTGCGATCTTTAATCTTTGTTAAGGAAAGTGTCACTTTTGTTGCAGTTATTTTATTGATTTGCCACCCAGCTTCAATGAGAGTACCTTTTTTGACAATAGATTAAGGGGATAGTGGACCTTTCAAAACGATTTTTGAAATTTTTACCACAGAGATATGAAATTTTGTATATATATTCATTAAAGTATAACAATATTAAACACCTTATAAAATATTATAAAAATTTTAAAAAAAATTTATAATTAAAAAATTTAAATTAAATTATCCTTCTTTAAAATGCTCCTTGCGACTCAATTTTAAACTTTTCCCCTTAATTTTGCATTTATATTGCTTATAAATACTTTCTGAACAAAGTTATGTATTTTTTTGTACTTTCGTTGAATAGTTAATTATTAGAAAATATTTGTATGCTTGTACTCTGAATTTTCGCGAAATTTTTGTACTTTCCTACACTAAAGTTAAATTTTTATAAGTTAAATGATCTCGAATCCTAAAATGGATACATAACTTTATTTTGATGTATTACAGGAATCTTTATTATAAATTTCATAAAATTTCGTCAAAAATTATGACGCGAGGAGCATTTTAAAGACTTGCAAATCTGGAAATTTCTCATTTTGAGAAAAAGTCATTTAAAAGATCATTTTTTATCTACCTTTAATACTTACTACTCTAAAGCCACCAATTTTTCATTTTTCTTTTCACTACACATTTTAAATGCATTTCATTCCAATATTTACATGTTTTTAAAATATTTATACACACCCCAAAAAAATTCCGATTTTTGCTCGATTTTTGGTAATTTGAAAGTCCACCATCCCCTTAATGTCATATTTAAAATTCGTAAAGGTAAGTAATATTTATGAATACAATAACTGATGGCAGCTGAATACAGAAATATTTCCAAACTTACTTTGTGTGATATTAATATTTGAACCATTGGACATTTTTACGTAACTATTTTTCCACATTTTTCAACTACTTTTTTAACGTGAAGAACTTTTCGATAAATTACAAAGTGTCGATCAGTCATTTGAGATTTAATGTTCAAAAATTTTTTTTTCCGGAAAGGGAAAGATAAATAGTATTTTTATGTAGAATTTACGTTCTTAATAAGATGCCTGTCTGTTTGAGTCGTTATCTTTTCAATTAAGAAAGGATATTTGTCTAGTTCGTAATTAGAGAGTACTTAAATTCTCTATAGAACTTAGCTAAACTTAAAAAAATAAAGAGAATATTTAGAAGTATTTCGAACAACGGTTGAGTGCAAATATTTTAATTACCAAACTGTCTACTGGAAGCGATGAAATAGAATTACATTTTTAAAATGAGAGTTTAAACTGTGAGATATATAGTTTATAATTATCAAAATAAAACCTTAAGTAGGAAGTGTTTTTTTTAATGAAAAAAGCTGTATATTTCCTTCTGCACGAGGATTTGCAAAAAGCTCTGTGCCAAACAATAGATTTTTAGTCTAGACAAGGAAACATGCATGAACACGAAAGAAGAAAATAACAAAATTTATCATAAGAAAAAATGAACGATGATTAGATATTTTAAATAAAAGAATATTGAAAAATAAATAAATATATAAAAATTTTCAAATGGTCGAAATGTAAATTACAGAACTGCTGTTATTGAGCAAAGGGCTGGCATCGAAGGTATAAACGTAACGCCATTGCTGAACTATGTATAATGCTCAGACGTCGAACTTGTAAGGTCCCATGTGCGTTAGGCTTAGCTCAGCCTGTTAAACCAACCAACGCAAATTAGAAAGACAGTTTGTTATTTATAGATTTGTGCCAAGGAGTTCAAAATAAAGTACGATAACTCAGATGCTTAATCAATCAGTTAAGGAATTGTAAATGGCAATATAAATATTCAGCAGCATCAGTTTCATAAATAAATACTCATTCAGTATGCCGCCCTCACTCAGTTCTACTAACACTGTAAACCGCAGTTCCCCGCAAAAATGGACAGTGGCGTCATACAACTGCATAAGTGAACATTCCACTCTTCGTTGAATTTATCTCCTCTGTCCTCTCTTGTGATTTTGAGCAAAAAAAATCTGTACTTCCCTCTTGAGGAAATACTTGGGGTTATTTCACAAATACTTCGAAAATAAAGCACGTCATTAGAAAGAGATTTGAGTCAACAGTTTTTTTGTGTGAGAAATTCCTAAAGAGATTCCTACAAACTTTCCCTTTGAAAATTGTTGTAGATCCCTATAAGTGATTTTCAAAGGACCATTAAAGGCTAAGTCCCTTTGAATATCGAAACAATGACCCAAATATTGAGAATTATAAGCAGTAAACGACTGGAAAATATAGAAACATAGCTGAAATGCAGTTTTAAGCCAAACTTAAGACAGCTTTGGCCTTTATCGCCAGACTTGGATTGCCCAGAGCCAAAGTTATAACAATGTGTATATCAGTAATAAGGATTGACTCCCTTCGCAATAAAGTTGAGGTAAAAAAAAGGCAAATCAAATCTTGTGCTGTACCCAGAATGCCCACGCCCTTTGCCCACGTATCGATTTTCTTTACGCTTAGCGATGCGCAGATATTTCTTCAAAATCAAGGTTTCAAAATTGTGAAGATGTGCATGTAGCATTCAAATTTTCCACAGAATTCAATTTCATATGATCGTAAAGGACAGTTATCGATCAATTGAAAAATATTTTACAGCTGTATTAAGCATTTCCCTTTTGTTAATTACCAAAATGAAAGAAAAGAAAGAAAAATAAGTGGCTTCTCTATTTTTCCTTAGACATTTTGGTGTTTTTTGGTGAAGTACGAATTGAACAAAATGGAAGCTAGTTTTCGTGTGAAACTTAAGTAGACTTTCGTTAAATGTTAGTGTATTCCAATCTATGCAAATGTTACGGCAGGAATAGCACCATATAAATTGCTATTTGACTATAAAACCATCTTATATTATACAAATCTTACATCAAAATGCAACACATTTATAAACAGAATAGCTTTTACAATCAGATATAGGCACTCATTGTTGAGCTTGTAACTTATACTAAATACTCATTACTCTTGTATCCTCCCTTCTCAACTAGCAAGTGACCATATTTTATAGTCTAAGTGTGACAAGATTGGGATGTGGTTTTTAGTTAGGCGTGGGGTAGTTAAAAAAAAGAAAAAAGAAACGCAACGGAAATAAAGACGATGTCTGCTGACTACGTAGTTTTTTTTAAGTACTCGTTGTTAGTTTTTAATATTTTTTGGCATCCGCGACAAGACTCTTCTTGTTACAAGGTAACAAAAATGTTTCAGAAAATAAAGGGTTTCAAGAAGGAAGATCTGATTTTCTTAGCTAAAGAAATTGGTGAAAGTTTACCATCAAGTATAACTATAGCTGGTTTAAAAGAGCTCGTTCTTAAAAGCAAAGAATAAGAGAACGATCCAGAATTTGTTCAAGATGTTTTGATGAACGTTATTACGAAACGAAAATTGATAGTACAAAGACAAATCGAAAAGGAAAAGTTGAATCATGAACTTGAATTGACGAAAATGAATCATGAACTGGAACTGGCAAAAATATTCAAATTCGAAATCCAGGTACGTCGTTTCCAAGCACTGTTATTTTTTATGGAAAAATTAAAAAAAGAATGTTTATTTTACCTAAATTAGAATTAAGACAGTTTGGTGATGATATAAAAGATTGACTACCGTTTTGGAGTCAATTTGAAAAAATTCATAAAGGTGATAAAATAGCACCTGAAAATAAAATGCAATATTTAATTCAAGCAACACTTATTTGTTTCCGTGCCAGGAAAGTTGTTGACAGTTTTCCACCAAATGGCGCGAATTATGAGATGGCTGAGGAGAGTTTAAAATCTCGTTTTGGCAGGGAAGACATGTTAGTAGACGTATATGTTAGAAAATTATTAAAATTAATTATAACTGTTCAAACAAAGAAAAGTTTTCATTAACTTCTCTGTACTACAAACTAGTGTCTTTTTTAGGTACTTTAGAAACGCTAGGCGTCCCTACAGAAAAATGTGCCTCTATTTTATATCCAATGATTGAGTCATGTTTACCAGCTGAATTTTTGAAAGCTTGGAATCGTAGTAATATTTCTTTCTCTAAGATTGACGCGAAGCAATGACTAAATCATTTAATGCAGTTTCTCAAACCGGAATTAGATGGGGAGGAGAAAATATGCTTAGCTGTAGATGGGTTCGGTCTGATAACGGACCAACATCATAAATCAGCCAAGAAGAGGAATTTCAGTTCAGACCATACGCGAATCAAAACACCAACTACAGCGGGTCTATTGACAGCTGCTTCCATATGGGAGGTTACAATTTTTTTTGGCGGGGGGGGGGACATTTAAGTTTGGAAAGTTTTACTGCTCAAAAAATGAGTTTTTCGGAAAAAACAGAAAATTGTAAAAGATAAACACTGTTGCTTTGCATGTTTATCACCTGGGCATACAGTTAAGAAGTGCAGAGCATTTTTAAAGTGCTTAATTTGTTCTAAGAAACATGTTCCTTTAATGTGCGATGTACTCGATTCAGAACACAAAACCGATCAGAAAAAGAGGAAAATTTGGTGGAAATTGAAGTTAATATGCACTTGTTGACTTAACGTTTTTAACTTAACCCTTCGCGGACGAGAAATCATTTGAGGTCGTTTACCAGAGGATCGAATCATTTTTTTCTTCTTTTTTTTGATGAAACGAAATGATATACTATGATGACTTTTAAATTAGATGTAAAGAAAAAAATATATTATTTCGAAGGTAAATTTTAATGGTGTAATGCCAATCGTGGTGTCGAGTGAACTTTGCCTTTCTTTCACTCAAATGAAGATGCAGGTGCAAGGCGAAAGATGCTTATTGAACTTGGCACACAACACGTACACAAAATATAAATTACAATTTACACACAGATGAAGCTCTATGAAACTCAAGCCTACTCGCTGAGAGTACTTCTATCTCACCGAGAATGTTCACAATTGGCCGTTGCAACGTCTCTAGCCTAACTCGCTGAGCTTGCTACCCCTAGCTCTTCCAAATCTCAACTGAAACAATCTCTTGCCTTAGCCTTCAACAACCGTGGGAGGATCGCACCTATCTTTCTGCAATTTTCCACTAGGCTACGCACCGTGATGTCCTGCAGTCTCTACTTGGGGGCTCTTTCTCCAATCTCCAGGTATCACACAGGAGTCACTGTTAGTCGCTTTCTTGCATTTGTCCTACGTGAACAAAATACAGTAACCACCGCTTATAGTGATCAGTGGTTATAAGAATCAACCGTTTATAAGAATCAATATCGCAAAAACAAAAACAAATGTATTATTTCCATGTTAAAATTTCCGCTTTAAAGAATCAATCCACCGGTAATAAGAATCAGTTTGCAGTCTTCGCCTTCCTTTCATTTTTCCAAAAAATGTCACTTGAACTCTCAAAAGGTACGAAATTCTTTCTTAAGTTTTTGAAAAGAAAGATTGATAAAACTTTGGGGTGGAAACCAGTCGTAAAATACATTCCTTTAGACATAACATAAGAGTTTCTCCTTATACGTTTTTGCTAAACACTGTCTTATTAGCTTTACCCAGGGGCATCTAACCCGCCCGGGTCCGATTTCGCTTTTCTCCAGACAGGCACTCCTTTTTTCCCACCACTTACTTCCTGGTTGCGGATTTCTGGACCCTGAAACACATAAATCTTCCGCGAAGTGTCCACCATCATTTACGCAAACGGGACAGTGGATTCAGCACTTCAAACCGTGAAACGTAAACGGATCCATTTTGCTGAATCAGATGAACCAGATGTTGTATCAAACGTTTCACGGTTTGATTCAGAATCAAACCGTGAAACGTAAGCTATAAAGTGAATCTTCGTCTGAGACTGTAATAAGCATACGTCGCTAGTAATCACTTTAGTTTTCTAACAAAATTGCCAGTTTGTGTTAGAAATTTTTGATAGTCGAATTCAAATATGATAAAAACAAGGAAAACTCTTAGTTTTTCTGAAAAACAGAACTTGTTAATTAGATATGATGCTTTTCCAAAGTGTAGTCAAAGAGAAGCTGCCTCTTGTTGATTTTATAATCATGTGTTGTTACTTATAAGTCTAGAAATTGAGTTATAGTATTTGTTTAGAAATTGAGTATTTTTAAAATTATAAAAAATAATTTTAATAAATGATAAATAACGTAAATTAAAGAGTATTTAATGGTAAATTATGTATATATGTGCCTGTGTGTTTATATATATGTACAAGTATATATTTGTGTATGTGGCCTGTCCAAAGGGAAGTTTCGGTTATAAGAATCAACCGCTTATAAGAATCAAAAACAGTAATAACAAACGTGATTCTTATAAGCAGAAATCACTGTACTTCTATGTGGCCTTTACTGTTCATCACTCTTTCTAAATCTTAATAAACAAAAGATACCAATTGTAATTAATATCAGGCGCCTTTAGCAAAAGGCTGAGCCTGATACTAAGTTTTTCCCCCCTCCAATGACTGGGAGCTGAGCTATACTCTGAGAGCATCGCTCAACTCCCAGTCATTGGGGGGGGGGGGGGAATAATAAAATTATTTCTTTCTGCGTCACCGGCTTAATAAGTAAAAATGTTAGGCCGCATATATTACGGAATTCGTCCGCAGAGAGTTAATATAATAAAAAGTGAGAGGAAAAAATTAAATATTTATTTGAAATTCTAAACTTTATTAATATTTTAGCATATAAGCATAGCTCTGCCCTGTTATAAAATTTTCTTCCATAAAATATTTTGTGCTCTTTTAACGATGCTGGTGCACTACTTTTGCTTATTTTCTCATCCTTAATTATTATTCCCAAGCATATGGTAATTTTTCTGTCAGAACCAAAAGTTATTTTTTTAGGTATATATATCATTTTTATATTTTTGCTGGTTTCAATAATTAATTTGATAACATCACACGCATGAATAGCAGTGTTTAATTAAACTAATCATTTTAATCAACTCATTTGTTTAATCAAAGTTATTCTTGGAATTCCACTCAAAGTGTGAAAATATATATATATATATGTATAAGCACAGCCATTGGTGTACTTGAAAAATTTAAAACATTTGTTGTCGTTGGAAATGTATTAAAATGGTCCGGTATGAAAGAAAGTTAATAAAATTGTGACATACTCGACTCTTTTTACAAGATATGGTATAACAATTTAATGCATGATGCAAAAGGAAATGCAAATATGTAACATGATTTCATATCCAAAGTTTGAATGTGATTCCATTCTATTCTTTTTGCGAACAAAGAGTACAACTAATTTGATAACATAAGGTGTTTTCTTCTTCTTCTTCCAAATGTTTGATGCAATATTCAGACTTTAACGTACGCTTCTCTTCAATGAAAACTTGGATTAGCTATGCAAATTAGGAAAAAAAAATTCTAGCATTTTTTCCATACCAAAAGCTGAAAGGTATTAAGAGCGGCATGTTTTGAAATTTCTTCTACCCACCTGTGTACCTATGTTGCTGACATATTTATTTATTCTTCTTTCAAAAAGAAATAAATGTTATTTTAATAATCGAAAATAAAACACATTGATCATTCGAATGAAAATTCAGTTGTATCACTTTGTTTAGAAATTTTATAAATTACGTAGCTAAGTGGGGTACATATTGTTGTAACTTAATAAAATTAATTGCATGAAACCCTGACTATATTCACCTCTAATTGAACACTGGACACATGCATATGGGTACAACGTAAAAGAATTATTAACGTATGTTTCAATTTATAAGCGGAAAAATTCAAATAATGGCTAATTAAATTACCTCTTTCACTGTAGACTATTTGTTAGCTAAACATTGCTGTATTCATTTACTAGCCGGGCTTCGCCTAGCTACGCTCAAGCCATCCGTGTAACATATTTATGTACTTCGGGCCCCACAAAAGAAAAAAAAAGCCTACAAATGTATTAAATTCAAGTGAATAAATTCCTTTCAATTTTCATTCCCGTCGCTGCCGACAGATGGCAGCACCACTGCACCAAATGATTTGGTTTCTCAACAGTGAGTGATTTTAGAATGAAAATATCTCTAAAACTATTGAATTAACAGAATAAGTGTACGCAGAAAAAAATTATCAGTTTCCGAAGCTCTTTCCAAATATGTAACATTTATATACTTTCATGATAAGAAAAATACACCGATTTTCCTGTATATTTGTCGGCCATTTTTTTCGAGGAGTGGCCCGCCCGGGTGACTTACGGTCACGTGATCCGACATCCACTTGTCCCTTTATTAGTAAAGATGATGAGGATAAACCTTGGAAAGCACTCTCCATAGTGATTATGCTATTGTGTCGCCCTTCGTAAGTTATTATAAAAAAATAAAAAAAGCTAGTTTCAATAGTGACAGCACACAAAGTATTTACAATTTAGTTAGGACTTAGTATTTACAATTTAGTTAGGAACTTTAGAAAAGCAACATATTTATTACAGCAGATATTATTATTCACATACGCCTAATTCTGTTTTTACACGATAGATGCGTTCCTGAAGAATGCCTATGAAGACAAAGTATGGTATTTACAGGCAAGGTTTTCTTTAAAATGCTATTTTACCATAAAAGAATAAGAGTACTGTAGGATTATTTGTCCACAACATTTCTAGAAAGGTATACTATTTCATGCAATGTAATAATATAATTAGTATGAATTATTTAATGCAATGTAATGTGATTATTATGTAATTGTAATAAATTATTTTTTTTTAATTTGATTATTCATAATCTTTTGTGTTCAAATACTTTTAAAGAATATCATCGCACAAAAATGTTACATAATATTTAAAAAATTTTAAATTGTATGTAAATGATTTCCTGTTTTTAACTAGAGTTCTATTATCGTTTGTCACACTGAAAATAGGACTGCAGAGGACTGCAAATGCTGTCATAGCATTTCTATTTTAATATTCATAATTTAATATTAAAATAGAAATGCTATGACAAGCAGGTATTTATATTAAGTGCTACGCAAAACACAAATACGAGAAAGGGTAGGGCTGACATAAATCAGCAAACCTTTTTCTTTGCTGTTGAAATAAAAATATGCACATGCATGCTTCTGGTAGCAACTAAAGACATTGGTGAGATATTTACCGCCAAACCAGAGATAAATCTGAAATGTACAAAAGCATTCTCACTTGGCGAAAATCAGCCAACTCTGTGCCAAATGTTTGCGCACAAAGCGTAAAACAGCCGATTTCCAAAGAAACCTTTCAATTTCCTTTAAATATTGCGTTTGGAACACGGTTAAAAGTATTTTTAAAATTAAGTTGACGTCCTTCGGTATACATTAAGAGTATACCGAAGAGGTATACTCTTATATCGGTTTTAAGTATATCGGTTTTATCGAATCGGAATATCGGTTTTTCGGAGTATATCGGTTTTAAGAGTTTAAAAATATTGGCTTTGAAGTAAAAAAACTTATTATTTTATTTCAGCAAAATACACATGTGATTATACGTAATGAAAGTGAAAATATTCGTCATACGTTTGCGTTAGGGATGCGACATCGATGTCGATGTTTTCAAAACATCGATGTTTTGATAAAAACATCGATGTTTTAAACATCGATTTATTGAAGCCGATGTTTTTTTAACATCGATGTTTTGTGCTCGATGTTTTACGTTGTATCGATGTTTATTTTAATGAAAAAGTACCGTAATAAAAAAAATTTACCACGTAGTATAATTTTCACACTCAGTAAATGTAAGTCTGAATTCTGAAAAGGACGAATACAAAAGGGGGAATGATTCCTTAGCAAACAAACATATGGCAATTAACAACCAATGAACCAATCAGAGCGCTTGGAATGTTCCTGACACTCTAAAACCTTCCATGGGTTTTATTTTACAAATAGTATATACACGACTGCATCCATTTAAGTTTTTGTTTTGTGCTGGTTTTATATAAGGTGACGTTGATATTATTAGTAAGATGCCTCCCAAAAGTACCGTTTAGAAATATTTTTACAAAACCACTGACAAATTAGCGAAATGCAATATTTGCCTTAAGTCCCTCAAAACTTCTGGCCATGAATTTACCACGAATACCACGAATTTATCTGGACATTTGAAGGCAAAACATGGCGGTATTTACAACGAGAATTTTGAGTCATCAATGTAGCCCAAAGCAACCAAGTTTTTGTCATTTGTTCCTGCCCAATCAGAGAGTAAAATTAAATCACCCCCTCCCCCCACGACTAACGGAAGTAACATTAATGTTAGAGATTACTAAACCAGTTTTACAAAATCGATGTTCTAAAACATCGATGTTTAAAAACATCGATGGTTTTTGGGCGATGTTTTAATATTGAATATCGATGTTTCAAAACATCGATGTTTTGTTATCGATGTAGCATCACTAGTTTGCGTACGACTGGAATATCACTGCTATCACTAGAAATGTCGTGGACATCGTCTTTTTTCCTCTATTAATGAAATTCTTTCTGTTATCACTTCAGCAAAATCAGCACGAATCTCATCTGGTGCTGATGATTCACCGGTTTTACGGACGAATTCAGTTATTAATCGTTGTGTTCGTCTTTTCGTTAGGCCATTATTATAATTCTCTGTAAGAGTTCAACAACTTCAGTTCACGTTGAAACTTCCCAGCGCCCTTCTGATTAGGGTCATGTTAGACAAAATGATTACCCAATTGTTTGGCCAGTTCCAGACCTTCTTGTATTAAATCTGCTTTTAGAAAAGGACCATTTTCTTTCATTTTCCCCATTTTTGATAGAATAAAAGAAGAAAATGTTTTTGCGGACTCAATTCTTGAATCAAAACAGAACTGGATACGCTATCGCCAAAAATTGTACGCGATAAAAAAAAAAAATTTGCTTTCTTATAATTTAGGCAAAGAAAATTTGAGAAACTGGATTACACCGCTCGTGTTAAACCAAAATGACTCGCGTAAAAAGGGAATGAAATATTTTTTGAATTCGTGTTAAAACAAATTCGTGTAAAAAAGGTTCGTGCAAAAACAGAATTATGTGTATACTACACGAGTGTTGATGTATGACTGTGAGTTGTGGCAGTATTGCATCCAAAGCTTGCGTCTGGGTCATACTTTTTCTGTTCATACCCTAGAATGACAATTAGCACTAGAGTTGTTCTCTCTTTATCAGATATTCATACTTCTAAGACTTACATTTTACTGTGTTGTTATAACAAACTAGCTGAAAACCCGCGCTTCGCTACGGAGTACATTGAAATTAAATACAACGGTCAATGTATGCAATTAATTCCAAAAATATATATATATATATATATATATATTTATAATAAATACGACGATCAATGTATACAATTGATGTAAAAAAAAACATATTTATAAAAAAATCGTAAGGGATATTTTTATAGACAAAATAAAGTCCAATCGTCTGCCGCATTAGCAAGAAAAAAATATTTTTTGTCTATTTTTTTTTTGCACGTGACGATAAATTTATTGAAAGTACCAGAAAAAGAAATCACGTGATCAGCATATAATAAATTAAATTCTAAAAATTGATCTTTAAAAATTCATCAAAAATCAGGAAATGGAGGTAAAAATTCGAAAAAGATTTCATTTTGAAGGAATTTTTATGATCTTTCTCGTGATATAAATTTTATAACCCTCAATGTATTATTATAAATGCAAACGTAAAAGTTTAAAAAACAGCTTAAAAATTTAATTTAAAAAAATCTAAGAAGAATTTTTGAAAAATCTTTCTTAGTGCACCCCTACACTATTAGAAGAATCGCCATGCAAAATTTCAGCCCTTTAGGTCCAGCGGTTTGGTCTGTGCGTTGTATGTCAGTCAGTCAGTGAATGAATGAATGAATGAATGAATGAGTCAGTTACGGAACTGTTTTATATATATAGATAAAAGGCAAGTTGCGCGACGGCTAACTTTACACGCTTTTGGTGGAAAAAAGAAACACGCAATTTTACTGAAGATGTTTCCTATCATGTTCCTGAAGGTATATAAACCATTTTATCACGCTCTCAGATTTACAGACTTCAGGGACATTTACGTCTTGCTAAATTTAGTGTCTCCATTAAAAGAAAACATTGCTTCCCAATTTATTAGCGACATTATGCATGAGAAATATCTGTCTACTGTAAAAACAACTCTCCAGAATGTTAACACAAAATTCCAATGGTAAATATTTCTACGGTAGAGTAAGTGAAATGGCATGTTGTTATCTATATATATAAAACAGTTCCGTAACTGACTCATTCATTCACTAACTGACTGACTGACTGACATACAACGCACAGACCAAACCGCTGGACCTAAAGGGCTGAAATTTTGCATGGCGGTTCTTCTAATAGTGTAGGGGTGCACTAAGAAAGATTTTTCAAAAATTCTTCTTACATTTTTTAAAAATTAAATTTTTAAGCTGTTTTTTAAACTTTTTTTACGTTTGCATTTAAAATAATACATTGAGGGTTATAAAATTTATATCTCGAGAAAGATCCTAAAAATTCCTTCAAAATGAAATCTTTTTCGAACCTTTACCTTGATTTTCTGATTTTTGGTGAATTTTTAATGATTAATTTTTAGAATTTAATTTATTAAATGTTGATCACGTGATTTCTTTTTCTGGTACTTTAAATAAATTTATCGTCACGTGCATAAGAACTAAATAGACAAAAATGATATTCTTTTTCTTTCTAATGCAGCAGACGATTGGATATTATCCAAAAAAAATAAATATCCCTTACGATTTTTTTATAAATATATATATATATATATATATATATATATATATATATATATATATATATATATATATATATATATATATATATATATATTACATCAATTGATCGTCGCATTTATTATAAATATATATATATATATATTTTGGCATTAATTGCATACATTGACCGTTGTATTTAATTTGAATGTACTCCGTAGCGAAGCGCGGGTTTTCAGCTAGTTTAGTATATATGTCTTCAGCATGCACTCTGATTAGTAGGAAGAACATTCGTTGAGGCTTTGATTTAAGGTTTTATCTTTTTCTACTCTTTGCTCGTGAGAAATTCCAAACGTAATGAAACTATATACTCGTACCAGTAATACTGAATAACGGCTAGAATACCTTGAAGTTGTATACATCCATTCCATCGAAATATACTTAAAAAAATAGTTTTTGAAGTATTTATTTAATATCCTACTCAGCAACATTATTAAGTTGTTACACCTACTCCATAGCATTATTTGGCAGAGTATCTGCTGGAAAATGCTTGTCCACGCATTATTTTCCTAACAACAGCAGAAATGAAAAAGTCTCACTGCGTCCAAAGCGTTGGTTGGGATGTGCTATAGATTCACTTCTCACGTTGTTTGTTATGTTTTGGCTTGCCACTTAACTACGTTCGGGACATCATCCTACTTCGATAATCCATCTTATTTCGACGTACTCTGGGTGTTTAGGACAATATCACATAGCTCAAGATTTTTCTCATAATGTCAACTAAAGATCCCTTGAATACATGCATGGTATCAGATTATTTTTTTACTCTTATAAGTGATCATTTCTCTCTGTAGTTTCGATAGCAGGTGACATGTGAGTAATTCACAAATCAAATCGATTAAGTCCAATCCTGAAATTTTTGAAAGTTTAGTGCCAAAGCACTTGATTGAATCCTATTTTTTTACATAATAATATACCAAATAATAAGGATTTTCATCAGAAAATGACAATTTTTTTTTTTTTGGGGGGGGGACATCAAATAATAACCTAATAAATAAGTCACCTTTTCAGAAGCAAATCGAATTAAGTCCATACCCTGATGTAAATCATAGCAATAATGCTATCAAAACGCAGAAGCAAGGACTTGATAAATTTGATGATAATGGTAAATCGTTTAATGGTCATCGTTTAGATGTTCCATCACAAAAAATTTCAATAAATGAGTTAGTGACTGTCTAACTGCTGCAGGCGTAAGTACTGGCGAATTATTAAGCAATTTTTAATTTTTTTTTCTCCAGTAAAAAAATAATTTGAAGACTGAATCGGATGTTATTACTTATATATATATATAAATATACATATATATTATTTTTTATAGACTTCACCTATTTGGCAAGTGAGCGGCTCATGTAACAGACGGGAAAGATTCGTTTAAACTTGATGCATTTCCTAAGTTTCGCTTTACCCTCCATTATTTTTCAATGCCTCTTAGAAACCTTTTTCCAGAGGACACCATACTCCTTCTGTGTTATTCTAATAAATTTGTAATTTTCTGTATCCATTTTCTGACCAGCAGTTCTAACAGTTTATTTTACCTGCATCTAGAAGTATCATACTCGGGTTAATATGACAACCTGCGGATTGGTACCGCTTTTTGGAGATACCGGGTCAGTGAATACCGATTGTTTTTTTCAGACGGTAGCACATGCTGTCATGAATTTTTCAATCTAAAAGAATTCGTTTCCTTTTAACTACTGCTGTTCTATTCTTGCAGCAGTCGGGTTACTATATAAACACTCCTCTTATAGGCCGTGGGCAGCTCTTAATTAATAAATATAGTATTCCATTGTATTCTCTGAGTTAGAAAAGCATGTTTGATCTGATTATTTCATTTGTCATACTCTTCACCTTAAATAACATTTTTTTTAAGATGACTGCCTACGTTCGGAACCAATTTTTTTTTAAAAATTGTTCTTTTAAGAATTTTTTGGTCTTTTATGGTAAAATAGCATTTAAAAAAAACCTTGCCTGTAAATACCATACTTTTTTATAAATTGGTCAATTTGAAATAATTTTTCATGAAATTTAACTAAAATGCCTATCACTCTGCACAAAATTCTAATGCTACTACAGTTGGCTCTCTGTTTAACGACTTTCAAGGAACCGTGAAAAATCGTCCTTAAGTAGAGATCGTCCTTAAACAGAATGTGTGAAAAAGTAACATTTCCCATAACGTCGGAGGGGCCGGGACTGGGAAATATCGTCTTTAAATAGAGATCGTCGTTAAGTAGAGCGTCGTTAAACAGAGAGCCAACTGTATTTTAATTTCCTTCTCACGCATGATACATATAACAGTTATCTTCAAAATGAACCACAATCTAAGAGAAATTTTAAAATGCAAAAATAATACAGACAATTTTATGTTCCAATATGAAAATTTTCTCCGATTCGTCATTCCTTTCCTTTTAAAAACAGCCCCAAACAAAAAACTGTTTATTATACATCAATTATTGTGTGTCATTTCATTAACAATAACATCTAAAACATTTACTGAAAACTTTATCAAATTATAAGCATTATCATGTGAAATATCATGATAACGGTAGAGATTTGTGCTAAAAAACATAACTCCGAGAAAAACGTATTTAAAGTTGTTTGTCACTTCAATTTTGCATTAGACGATGTTTATTAAAATAGCTATAACTCTGCTTCTAATTGATGTAGAATGAAAATCCAAACGGTTTTGAAAACAGACAATACTGAATTACACGATTCTTGCAAAAAATAAAATTGACCAAAATAGTCAAAAAATGCCATTTCCAACGTAGGCAGTCACCTTAAATGTATGTGGGGCAGCACCGATATTCGAAAATTGTACCCCGTAATTTTTTATTCTCTGTTTGGTACCGTGCATCTGAGTAAAACTGTATGCACTTCATGAAAAAAAGTAGTAGCCTCAAAGTCGCCTTATATTTTCAGAGATAGAACAGGCAAAATTTCCTTTGTTTAATACTTTATTATTTTTCTTGTATTTTAGTTGTAAAGATAATCGAAAAAAATAATATGTGAAATGTGTTAAAAAGAGTGAAATGAAATATCTATCAATTAGATAATATAAGTTCTTAAATTTAAAAGTTGTAAAATACACTGAAGTGCCACTGAATTAGGGATACCTACCTAGTAACGAGTTGGGCCTCCTCTGGCCTTGATAACGGCTGCCACACGACGAGGCATAGATTCAACAAGTTTCTGGAAACGTTCCACTGGAATGGCTTGTCAAATATTGGCTAAAGCTGTCCATAATTCAGTAAGGTTCTTTGGTGCTGTGTGATGGCCTTTCACGCCTTGTTCCAAAACATCCCAATGATGCTCAATAGGATTTGAGTCTGGGCTTCTAGGTGGCCAATTCATGACAGAGAAGTCAGAGGAATGCTCATCCAACCAGCCAGTAGCCAACCGGGACTTGTGAGAGGTACAGTTGTCTTGCTGGAAAACTGCATTACCGTGCGGATAACAGAACAGCATAAACGGATGGAGGTGATCACCCAGCAACTCTACGTACGGAATTGCATTGAGGGAGGTTGGTACACGCACCAAAGATCCCAAATTATGCCACGAAAAAACACCCCAGACCATGATTGAGCCACCATGCCCTTGTACAGTTCCAGCCAGGTATGCAGGATCCATGGCTTCATGAGCCTGACGCCATATTCTCAGCCTCCCGTCGGCGTTAAGTAGTCGGAATCGAGACTCATCACTCCATGCTACTCGTTCCAGTCCTCTACACTCCAGTCTCTGTGCTCTCTTGCCCAGGCAAGACGTGCAGCCCGATGGCGAGTATAGAGCAATGGTACTCTCGTAGGTCGACGGCTCCCGAAACCCATACGGTGAAGCGAGCGTTGCACAGTCCGTTTACTGACTGTACGACTGACACCGTCATTAAACTGGGTGGTAATTTGAGCTAATGTTTGGCTTCGCTGGCTACGTACAATACGCCTGAGCCGTCTCTCACCACGCACTGTCAAGGCTAATTGTCCTTTGTAGTTTGCCCGATAGCTAGTTTTTTCTCCACCATCCATGTATTCTTGGTATACTCTTGACACTGTCGAACTTGAAAATCCTAGCTGTCTGACGATTTCGGAAATTGAATGGCCCATGCGTCGCGCACCTACCAATTTGTCCGCGATCGAAGGCGTCTAAATCAGGCAGTTTACCCATACTGGCAATTCCAACAACTAATTCAGAACAACCACAGTACGCGCTATATATGCAGTTAGCACAGCGCCCTCACTTGCGCATACATGATGCGCAGCGCTACACAATTTGCATAGGCTTTGCTGTCCCTAATTCAGTGGCACTTCAGTGTAATATGTTGTTAAATAGGATGCAGTTAAATAGGATATGTTCGTTAGTTTTGGAGAGTAATTTAAGATGTGGAACTATATTTAGCATATATTTTCTACTAAAACTTAGTTTACAAAAGATGATAGATAAATCATAGCTATTTTGCATGAACAAATGATCTACATAATAACTACTGATGCGTAAACACCCACATCAGGAAGGTAATTATATACGCCTTTTATTACCAATAGACTATATTAAGTACTTTTATTTATCACATGAATCTAAACATGTATTTAGGAAATTTCATGCAAACTATGAGTACATATTCCTCTGCTGAGGGAAGTTTGTTAATAAAGGGTTTGCAACACATTTTATTTTTCTGTTTTCCGTTAATTTGAATAAATATATTGATGCTTATGAACGGTTCTAAGTCTGGCGTAAAATGTCGTGAAGTTAAGCAAAGTGTTGTTCGTTGAAAATGGCGTGCATCATTATAATATGCAGATAATAAATATCTTTTCTTTGTGAAAAATAACTGACTTTAATATTAGTTAAATCTGGGAATATTATCTGCATATAATTATATTTTATATTAAACTTAATGAGAGATGAAATAATAAATAGTATATTAAGCTAGTATAGATAGTCTGAAATACGTAATGGTCACTAAGTTATGTAAAATAAGATTCCATTATTTCATGGGAACTTTCAGCTTTGATGGAAAATATTTTTCGATGTAAGGAAATTTTAAATCATTTATTACTGGTAAATTTTCTTCATACTAAAAAAAAAAACATTTACTTCAATCTCATTTGAACTGCATCCATAAATTGCTTATTACGATTTTTATGTTTTTACGATTTTACGATTTTTACGATTTTTATTTTATGTAGTTTTGCCAACTTTCTCTCTTCGAAACAGTAGATTGGGCCACTTGCAAATTTTACCAATGGACACAAATATATAGCTAAGAAGACAATATGAAATATACATAATTCATGCGTTTTTGTTCAGGAGATATTTTTTCTCCTACGGGCAAAGTTTTCCTTGCTACTTGTCAAGTGGAAGAGGGTCACATATTCCTTCGACCCTCGAACGAAGAACATTGTCACTTCAGGATATTCTGTAAACCTACCGAAGGTGATTAGACTTTTAGGGTACATTTACGCACTAAATACAACCTAAGCCAAAATTTCTTTTGAAATAAGTATTTAAATAGACATGATATTAATTTTAAAAACAGGAAGATGCTTCTATTGCTGTTAAAAATGGCGGTTTAAACTCAACCATGTGCTCAGATCGTCTTTGTGCAAGACTCTTTGAGAAAGACGTAACTTAAAAGTTTCACACTGGCTATTCATTTTAGGCACGTTTATCTCGGAGACATTATAACATTTGATGAAAATAAGGATATCCAATTTGGATGTCATGAAAGTAAAGTTTCTTTATTATTTGTAACTCTATTTATTATTTGTAACTCTAGTAAACAAAAGCATTTCTATAAACTTATACTAATAATAGAATTTTTATAAATACAAGTCTAGTATGTATTTTTTTTATTACTAATTTGTTTTTTAGTACTAATTTGTTTATTTTATTTCGACAGCTATCTTCTATGGCTTTTCTATTCTAAAGTTTCTCTTTTAAATGTAACTTTTGCACTAGATTAAAGTCTTTCTAATTATAATAATTTTTCTGATTTTGTACAATGTATGCATTTATATATATATGCATATATATATATATATATATATATATATATATATATATATATATATATATACATATGTATTATATATATATATATATATATAATATTTTTCTTCCTTTTATCTTCTTTTTTTCCTTATTGTATTTTGTACTTTGCCTGTTTATTTTATTACACCTGCTACTTTCTCTGCCTTTTCTATTACCTGTTTATTTTTCTTTATTCCATGATTTTACTTTTCTTCGTTTCTTTTCGTTTAGATTTTTTCTGTTGCCTTTGCTTCACTTTAATACGTTCTCTACGTTTCATTTTTTTTTCTCCATTCATATTGTTTACTTTCCCTGCGGCTTTTTCCCTGCTTTTCCCTGCAGCTTTTTCCCTGCGGCCGTAATTACACCGCGTTTTGCTGGTTGTTTTGCGTCTCACCTGAGGATGAAGGGTGCTTGATGTCACCGAAATTTCAAATGAGTTATGATTTCACCCACTACTATAAATTTATAAATATAGTCTCATTTCCCTTAAATATTCACTATCTCCGAGGCTTTTTTCTGCTTATATTGGTAAATTAAAAAATTTTTCTTAATAAAGCCATCTTGAATAAACTATTAAAGAAATTATCGTCTTTTTATGAACAAATGGATTTAATATTTGACAATTTAATTTCGTTGATTAACCCAATGATTAACCGATGATTAACCTAAGATAACATCGAGCTCATTTGCTCAAATAAAACGAAATTCGGTGAACATTTACAGAGTATCTATACTCACTTCTACCCAGACTTGGGTGTATATAATTTGAAGTGGCACTCTATCTGAATTTGAAGCAAACACAGTTTATACATGAAACAATGTTTATTGAATTCGTTGCACATATAATTGGCTTTTACAGCAATAAGCATGCGTACTACTTGTACGGAATGTATAAACACAGCTTTCAAGAACAATATATTTTTATACTCACGAACAGTAAGTCAAACCAGCAGTACTGCCACGTAAACTTCTGGCCCGCTAAGCACTAGCGCAGGATAACACCTTTTCAACCTTAACAACCTCCCCTTTTTTATTAATGACGCTGCGTGGTATTTATACTAAGCGCGTATGCCGAAATTAGCATATCTGAAGCAGCTTCTTTAATTCATTAATTCAAAAGTTCGATTCTTGTGAATCGAATCTTGTGTATACCTTACACATTTTATGGATGATGAATATTCATAAATGAGAAGTTTCTATGGTTGAGACAAATCGATTTTAAGGGCATGGTGGACTTTCAAATTACCAAAAATCGAGCAAAAATTTGAATTTTCTTTGGGGGTGTATTAATATTTTAAAAACATGTAAATATTGGAATGAAATGCATTTAAAATGTGTACTGAAAAGAAAAATGAAAAATTGTCGGCTTTAGAGTAGTAAGTATTAAAGGTAGATAAAAAATTATCTTTTAAATGACTTTTTCTCAAAATGAGAAATTTCCAGATTTGCAAGTCTTTAAAATGCTCCTCGCGTCATAATTTTTGACGAAATTTTATGAAATTTATAATAAAGATTCCTCTAATACATCAAAATAAAGTTATGTATCCATTTTAGGATTCGAGGTCATTTAGGTTATCAAAGTTTAACTTTAGTGTAGAAAAGTACAAAAATTTCGCGAAAATTCAGAGTACAAGCATAAAAATATTTTCTAAAAATTAATTATTCAACGAAAGTACAAAAAAATACATAACTTTGTCCAGAAAGTATTTATAAGCAATATAAATGCAAAATTAAAGGGAAAAGTTTAAAATTGAGTCGCAAGGAGCATTTTAAAGAAGGGTAATTTAATTTAGATTTTTTAATTATAAAATATTTTTTTTAAATATTTATAAAATTTTATAAGGTGTTTAATATTATTATACTTTAATGAATATATATACAAAATTTCATATCTCTGTGGTAAAAATTTCAAAAATCGTTTTGAAAGGTCCACCATCCCCTTAAAAAGAAACATGCTAATTTAGTGCATTAATTTAATTGCTTTCACCTGAATGCGTTTTACATTTCACTTGCTTTAATCCGACAAAGTTTACAAAATTTGATCAATATATTAAGTTATTGCATGTTATGTTCGATGAATACTTTTAAAGATCAAAGGATGCGAAAAGGTGCTATTCATTACTCTATATACATAACTAGCTGAAAACCCGCGCTTCGCTACGGAGTACATTCAAATTAAATACAACGGTCAATGTATGCAATTAATGCCAATATATATATATATATATATATATATATATATATATTTATAAAAAAATCGTAAGGGATATTTATTTTTTTTGGATAATATCCAATCGTCTGCTGCATTAGAAAGAAAAAGAATATCATTTTTGTCTATTTAGTTGTTATGCACGTGACGATAAATTTATTTAAAGTACCAGAAAAAGAAATCACGTGATCAACATTTAATAAATAAAATTCTAGAAATGAATCTTTAAAAATTCACCAAAAATCAGAAAATCAAGGTAAAGGTTCGAAAAAGATTTCATTTTGAAGGAATTTTTATGATCTTTCTCGTGATATAAATTTTATAATCCGCAATGTATTATTTTAAATGCAAACGTAAAAAAAGTTTAAAAAACAGCTTAAAAATTTAATTTAAAAAAATCTAAGAAGAATTTTAGAAAAATCTTTCTTAGTGCACCCCTACATTATTAGAAGAATCGCCATGCAAAATTTCAGCCCTTTAGGTCCAGCGGTTTGGTCTGTGCGTTGTATGTCAGTCAGTCAGTGAATGAATGAATGAATGAATGAGTCAGTTACGGAACTGTTTTATATATATAGATAAGAATAAATAATATTATTTTTTACTAGATTGGAGGCACTTAGAATTCCCATTTAAGCATTTTGCGGTAGTATAAGATCTGTTTTAAAAAAACTCTAGAATTTTTCAAAATGCTCCCATGGGCATTCATTTTCTTCCGAATTCTCCCAAATTTCTCAGGATTGTTAATTGATGTGCTTGTCACAAAACTGTGCATCATTCTTTGAAACCACAATTATTTTCCAAAATCATACAGAGGCTGTTCGCACATTTTTTAGACGATTTTGGTAAGCGGTAATAAAAAATCGTTTGCTGCAAAAGAAATAATTGCAATTGTACTATGTTTTTAAAAGGCAAAATTATCGTCTGCGGCTTGAAAGTTTTGTTTTTATTCAAAATGGCATTTTTAACAAAGCAGTGGTTCGAAGGCTACATTTATGCTCTTTCCGAAGAGAAATATGCATACTCCGTTATCCAAAAACGATGTGAGAGTCATGGTTTTGTGATATCTAAAGCGTCGATAGGTAATATCGTCAACAAGAAAGGAAAAAAAAACGTCAAATTGGAGCCTCAAGTGGGACAAAAATTCCAAACAAGTATCCAAGGAAAAAACGGAAACCTTCCACTATTGCAAAGGTACGTTGTTTAATGTTAAAAGAAAATCCCCCTAGTCAAAGGACAGTTGCAAAATCATTGAAATGCTCGGTGTCCACTGTAAACAAAATGATAAACGTTGATTTAAATCTTAAGGAAGCGAAAAAACGCAATGTGCATCGTCTTCTTCCAAATCATACGGCTGAACGCAGGACACGCTGCAGAATTCTATATGAGAAACACTTATCCAAAGAAAAATGGAAAACAATTGTCACAATAGATGAATCATGGGTGTATTTAAATGATTGCAACAAAAAAAGAGCCATTTATTATCATAAAAGGGGAGAAAAAAATTTATACTATCAGGAACACATTTTCTTACTATCAGAAACATATTTTATCGCCAATTTTTCTGACTGAAATACCATCGCTTTACCCACAGTGCCATCAATCTGTGAGACTCCATCAGGACAAAGCTAGCAGTCACACATCAAAATCCACTGTAAATTTCCTAAAAGAAATGGAACAAAAAACTGGTATCCAGGCCATACCCTTCACTGATATCCCTACTAAATCTCCCGATGTATCACCTATGGATTTTTGTGCTTTAAAATCTGCATTATCTAAACGTCGTCCCAAAACCCTTACAGGATTCTGGAAAGCTGTTGAGGAGGAATGGGATAGAATACCTCTTCTGACACTTCAAAAGGCATTATTATCCTGGAAATTGCAGTGTCGAAAGATAGTTCAGAATAAGGGATGTCGAATAGAACATTTAAAACACAAGAATTTTATGTAATTTAGTTTTGTGAATACAATATACATCGTCTAAAAAATGTGTGAACAGCCTCTGTAGGTGATGATAGTGTAGGAGAATTAACCTCTGTATTCATGAAACAAAGTAAAAATATGCAAAACCATAATAAATAATAGGCAGATTAAGGAAAAAAAAATCTTATTTCTTTAGAATTATACAAAAAAAAATCCCATATATAGTTATGTCTGTATATATATGGTAAACTTATATAAAAAAAATTAATTTTTTAAAATAATTTGGAATGCACATAGAGCATTTTGAAAAATGCTAACATTTTCGAAAGATTTTTTAAGAAACAGGCATTATTCTGACAAAATATCCTTATTTGAAATCTAAGGATCTTCAATGTAGTAAAAAAAAATATTAATTATTCTGATTCTGTATATAGAATTATAAATTTAAATTTTAAAATTTCGAGGTTGAAAGTCCTTATTTATTTATTTTTAACTTATTTATTTCCTAACTTATTTATTTTTTTTAAAAAATGTATTATTTTTACAGTATTTTGTAAACATATTTTTGTATTCTCTATAATTTTATTGCATTTTGGTTTCAGAGTAGGAAAGGTAATAACATGATTCTAAAGATTTGGACGTTAAAACGCTTCAGACACTGTGAAAGTAAAATTATAGCCGACATATATACCATTTTAGCCGCTCCATAACAAATTTCATTTAAGTAATTTACGTTACCGATATTGACTGCCAGCGTATTAGGGTTTAATTTGCAATTTCGATCAATATCCTCCATCATTTAAGCGTCTTTCTAAATATGGAATATTTACTCAGATGTATGAAAATACATATGGGATATTGACACCAATAAAGTCAAAGAGTTATAATAGTTGTTACTACATTCAACAAAGCTTTCTTTACAATTACAGATCTCTTATGAGTTGCTTAATTCCTTTTGTCTACTTTGTCTGGATATTTATTTAACATCATTCTATAGGGAAAGTCAGTACCTCGAAATTTACAAATTTCTCTCTGATTTATAGAGAAAATTTTCTCGTTATATTTATACATTGTAAAATATTTAAATAAGTTCCATTGTCTATATATATAAAACAGTTCCGTAACTGACTCATTCATTCATTCATTCATTCATTCATTCACTGACTGACTGACATACAACGCACAGACCAAACCGCTGGACCTAAAGGGCTGAAATTTTGCATGGCGATTCTTCTAATAGTGTAGGGGTGCACTAAGAAAGATTTTTCTAAAATTCTTCTTAGATTTTTTTAAATTAAATTTTTAAGCTGTTTTTTAAACTTTTTTTACGTTTGCATTTAAAATAATACATTGCGGATTATAAAATTTATATCACGAGAAAGATCATAAAAATTCCTTCAAAATGAAATCTTTTTCGAACCTTGATTTTCTGATTTTTGGTGAATTTTAAAGATTAATTTCTAGAATTTTATTTATTAAATGTTGATCACGTGATTTCTTTTTCCGGTACTTTAAATAAATTTATCGTCACGTGCGTAACAACTAAATAGACAAAAATGATATTCTTTTTCTTTCTAATGCAGCAGACGATTGGATATTATCCAAAAAAATAAATATCCCTTACGATTTTTTTATAAATATATATATATATATATATTTTGGCATTAATTGCATACATTGACCGTTGTATTTAATTTGAATGTACTCCGTAGCGAAGCGCGGGTTTTCAGCTAGTATAAATATAAAAATAAAAATGTTTGATAATAATACAAAACTTACATGAACAGATGTAAAATTTGTTTTCAGAAAATGTGCAGTGCACAAACTTACAGTTTAGCACATCGCACGGCTTTAGCTGTTTTCTGGAAATTTACCTTTAAAAAAAATAATAATTTTGCGTATCTGATTAAATGTTTCGTACAAGTAACTGAATCTAATGAAACATAAATTCTTCTATTTCGGTTGTGGCTGCTGACGTTTTACATTCGGTGCCGAGAGTGATCGGATCGAATCCCGGCGTGCGCCACCAAAATACCACCGTGTCTATGCCGGATATGGGAACGTTAAATCAGCAGACCGGAAGGTCCGTAGGTCACAGAGGGTTGGAGAGAGTACGATTCCCCCAGATGTCACCCCTGGGGGGTGCTCGGTCAAAATTGTGGTGGCACCTACCCCAAGTCGGACTCCGACCCTTGTGGTGCTATTGAAACCGGAGCCGCACACTTCAGCCCGAAGCATATATGGACCTGGTCTGGAATTAATTCTAGCTAGGGAGCATAAGCAACAACAACAACAAAGTTTTGCGATAATTGTTACACAACTGTAGCACCTTTGTTACACGGAAAATCTCATTCACTGGTTTGAATCTTTAGTTCCTGCTTTTAATAAGTTATATGGCTTATATAACTTATAAAGCACTATAGCTTTTTATAGGTTATAAAGCACTATAGCTTTTTAAAAAGTTACAGAGGTCTTATACTATATGTTTACTGTTTGTGAAATTTCCCTGACATTCATATAATAAGATACTGTCCGACCACAGTAGGAAGAACCACGGTTGGCATAGTGCCAAGACGATTCTATTCACCCTGTAGGTAAGGCTGCTGAGGAAGGAGGGGGAAAAGTCTCGTATTTTCTCGACATTCTTTAGAATCGGTTACTAACTGCGCTCGCTTGCTTTTTCCTCGTCTGTTATTTTGATTAATATATTAAAATTAATGGATCCTTTACCCAACACAACTGCTCGGAATAAGCCGTTCCGTAGTGATTGTAAACGTATAAGACACAATGTAATTAAATTGTGTCATAAAGAAGCACTAGAAGGAAATGTTATTGTTCCACTTTCGCAATCCCTAAAGAGAGCTAGTGAAATGACCGGGATATCGATGTCCAGTGTAAAAAGAATACGCAGAGAAGCAAAGGGTGAAGAAACTCCAAAATTTGAATCTCCGAGGAAACGTCAGAAAAAAAGAACCACCGAAAACGTACCTTTAGACAATTTTGATTGTGATGTAATTCTAAGAACAATTCACGAATTTTATGCTATCTATAAAATAGTACCAACAATTCGCAAACTAATTCCAGTCTTAAGAGAAAAAATCAATTTTACTCATCAAAGAGAAACTTTGAGAAAAATTCAAAAGATTGAAAATTTTGAGTTGTATATCCTAATTATTTCTGCAAATTGTAAAACTGCGAATCAAATATATTATTTTTATTGCATTATATATATATATTTATGTTATTACAATATATCACTTAAAAATGGAATTTTTCAAACCTTCATTTTTATATGTTTTTCGGTTTTTATTTATACATTCAATCAAAAGAAAAATTCTGAAAAAGAAAGTTGGTTGAAAACATTCTTTCGCAGTTCTTAAACAAACACACACGAGAATATCCACTCCTATAACACTCCTATTTTTTAAATAGATTTGCTTCGTTCATTTATTATTTTGAAATTATTATTCACATATTCGATCAAAAATAAAGTTTTAAAAAATGACTTTAAAATTGCGGCCAAAAGGCTGTCTGAAATACATTCCGTATTTCATAAACAAACACATCCGTAAATATGACGTTTTCCCCTATTTTCTAAGTAGACTAGCTTTTCTCGCGCATGCGTAACAGCTTCCAGGGATCTTGCTTCCGTGGTCGGACAGTATTTATAAATTTAAACGGAAGCCTCTATACGTACTTAGAATTGCCTTGCATAAGCCATAAGGGTCGTTTTAATTCCTTGTGCACGCGGTTAATGAATGCGGTGACTGACTTGAAACGAAACGTTGTAATGTAATGTAATGTAATGCAAATCGAGCATTCGGTAGTCTGTGCCTGAAATTGAGCAGCGGTCTAAGTGTTACGACGACAATTGGTGTATAGGAATATTTTTTAACTTTATATATTATAATTAACTAAGTAACCAACAATTATTATGTGGAATAAGAAGATGAAAAAATATCAACGATGAGTCGAAGAAAAGATTTCTTCGGCCATTGCAGAATTTCAACGTTTTCCTCGTCCGAGGTTGAAGGCGCGCATTGGACCTTCCTACTTCCTCGAGGAATCCAACGTAGCGTCTACTCGGGGGCGGAGGGTGCGAAAGATGACAGGGGGGAGAGCTGACCCCAGTCCCATGATGGAGAGATGAAAGGTCCGACGACGTTCATGTCTTGGCGTCATGCACGCTTTAGAAAATGGCGTTAAGACTCCCCTCATGATTTCGTAAAATTATAGTTTTTTTTTTAGTGCTGCAGCATTTAATTTGGTAACATTTCGTTTTTTTTATTGAATTTTTCTTTAGTTTTCCTTTGTTTTTTTTTTCTTTAATCACTTTTCATTTAAACAGGATTTTTCTCACCAGCCACCCTTATTAGTAATTGATTTTATTGCGACTTCTCTGAATTTGTTCATGTGAAATAATTAATGTTATGAAGGCTCTATACTGTTAATATCTTGTAATCGTAGAAATGGTGGAGAATCATGTAGAATCTAAGAACAGTCGTCAGTGTAGTAAAATTGTTATTTTTAATCTGTGAAGTTGTGTCATGTCGGTCCTTGCCTTTTTAGTTAATTTTCTGATTTTCAGCTTTAGGTTTTATTTTTATTTCAGCAGATTTGAAGCTTTTTCTTTTAGGTGAAGTAATTTTATTTCTAGGTGTTCTCCAAGGTTAGATAAGTAAATTTTTTAGATTCAATATCATTTTTCTTTTGGCTCATTAATCACCACAGTGATGCGACAGTAAGTCGAACCAGTTTTTATAAATATAATGTTGGGTTATTGCTACACACAACGCAAGTCCTTAAGGGGATGGTGGACCAAAAATCCAGCAAAAATTGGAATTTTTTTGGGGGGTGTATTAATATTTTAAAAACATGTAAATATTGGAATGAAATGCATTTAAAATGTGTAGTGGAAAGAAAAATCGAAAATTGGTGGCTTTAGAGTAGTAAGTATTAAAGGTAGATAAAAAATTATCTTTTAAATGACTTTTTCTCATAATGAGAAATTTCCAGATTTGCAAGTCTTTAAAATGCTCCTCGCGTCATAATTTTTGACGAAAGTTTATGAAATTTATAATAAAGACTCCTGTAATACATGAAAATAAAGTTATGTATCCATTTTAGGATTCGAGGTCATTAAGGTTATCAAAGTTTAACTTCAGTGTACAAAAGTACAAAAATTTCAAGAAAATTCAGAGTACAAGCATAAAAATATTCCCTGAAAATTAACTATTCAACGAAAGTACAAAAAAATACATAACTCTGTTCAGAAGGTATTTATAAGCAATATAAATGCAAAATTAAGGGGAAAAGTTTCAAATTGAGTCGCAAGGAGCATTTTAAAGAAGGGTAATTAATTTCAATTTTTAATTATAAAATATTTTTTAAAAAATATCTATGAAATTTTATAAGGTGTTTAATATTGTTAGACTTTAATGAATATATAAGCAAAGTTTCATATATCTGTGGCAAAAATTTCAAAAATCGCTGTGAAAGGTCCACCATCCCCTTAAAATGTACTAACCACTTTATGTGGTTCTTTTTTTTCTTTTTTTCTACAAAGCACTAGGCACTCTTCGTGCGAGGGATAACTCTAGAATAACTTCTTTGGCACTCTTCGTGCGAGGGATACTAACATATACAGACTTGGGGCTTCCAAAATAATACACAATCAGTACCGCAACCCGCGGTACTAAGAAACTAAAGGTCGCAATGAATCCCTCAGGCAGAGTATGAATTCACTAAACATACCCGTAAACCTCGGCTCTGAGCTAATTCTCGAAGTCGTGCAGCCACCTCGGCTAAATACCAATACACGCTCTATCCGTATCGCTACTCCAGTCTTGAGCTCTCTCAGTATCGCTACTCCAGTCTTGGGCTCTCTCAGTATCGCTACTCCCGTCTTGGGCTCTTTCAGTATTGGGCTCCAGTCTTGGGCTTTTTCAGTATTGGGCTCCTGCCAACTCAGCGTGTGCCCTTTAAATAGCTCAAACATCTGCGCCGAACTCACTTTGGCTGGCATGTACAGCGCTGCTAGTCGAAATTTGCATCTGAGCAACACGCGAACCCTACAACTTATGGCTATTATTGAAGTAAATTTAACTGAAATCTAGTATAATTGTAAATTGCAAGAAATTGATAGTTAAGAGTTATCCTACCTTTAATTAATTAGTTAATTAGTAATTAAATATAAAGTTTTTTAAATATCCCCCCCAACACAATTACCGTCGTAACATAAGCCGCTCAGGTCGAGCCATCGTGCTTCACTGGACTGTCGGTTTTTTTCGCGAATCCCTTTGACCGTTACATTATAAGTCAGTGCAGGTCACACTGATCTGGCTGAAATGGGATCTTTTCAGTCGAATATTCAAAACGAGCGTTCACGGAGAAACATATGTACCGTGAACAGGGGTTACTTTGCCCAATTTTAAATTTCTAGAAAAAAATCCTTGTACATCTCTATCAGTTGGAGAGGGGGGGGATTTCTAGGCTTGGTGGAGGGCTTATAGAGTTGATTTATGGTATTTAAATATATTTTTATTGCTTTCTCTTTCAGTAATAATTCAAAAACCCAGTGGGTAAAGTTAGCTAGACGACAGGGGTAACTTCGCCCACCAGATGTTTTCTATTGAAAACTGCCTCTCACGTCCATTCTGGGCAATGTATTGCCCAGAATGATTGGGATTCTTGGATTGAAATGATTCTTGGATTCGCGAAAAAAGCCGACAGTCCAGTGAAGCACGATGGCTCGACCTGAGCAGCTTATGTTACGACGATAATTGTGTTGGGGGGATATTTAAAAAACTTTATATTTAATTACTAATTAACTAATTAATTAAAGGTAGGATAACTCTTAACTATCAATTTCTTGCAATTTACAATTATACTAGTTTTTTTTTTTTTTGGTATTCCCAACTAGAAATTCACAGGGTGTTTGTGGTTTATTACATTTCATGATAGCGACAATCGTCAAACCATTTCTCCTTAATTCTTGACCAGCTTCTATTGAGCAGAACCAATTACCACTGGATATATTGCTGTTTTTTTTTCTAGAGGCATTACGAAAATAAAGTCTTACTCAGCCTTCGTCTCAAAACAGGTAACATAAAACAGGATTTGGCCAAAGTCGTTCCAGTGTGAGTGGTACTGAAGCTAGAGATGGCTACTTAAGAAGCACCCTGTTGTGAAGGTCAGTTCAACTTCGAAGGCAACTTCTTAGTATATTACAAGTGAGTCCAAACAAAATTCTCAGAATGGAGATCTTGTAGTTATTTTGTAGAGAACAGTTCGAACTAAGTAATCGGGAGAGTTGGCCGGTTGGTTTAGAGCGCTATGGTCAACTTTTGCTGTACAAGGGTTTATTATACCGGGACCTACAATTTCGAGCCGATTCCGAACGGCTACAAACAATTGCCGCATATAAAATGAGCCAAAATCAACATGAGAACAGTTGACATTTTTTTTTTATTATTTATTATTTTTATAAATTACATTTATACCAGGCACTCGTTAAATTGTTAGATTTTCGTTATAAAATTTTAGTAGATAACTGTAAGCATAGCATACTAGTGAGTAAAGATAGTATATGTAGGTAATATGACTCATACTGTTATAAAAAACCTTGAGAAATCTTAAAAAATAATAGCCTCGTCGTTCTCTTGGCGATGGAGTTTTGAAAGCAACGTCTCTCAGAGAAATGCTGGATTCATCCACTTTTCCAGGAAATGTGAACGACTTCCCTTTGTCTTTGGTTCTCAATATTACATGGTGGAACGTTATGCTGGCCTTAGTGGCGAAAGAGAATAATGCGTTGTGATTAAAAACAAGCTAATATTAACACTTATAAGGATGGTTTCAAAGATAGCACTAACTATAGGTTCAGTATGTCTCATATAACTTATATACTAAGCAATACAGTTAAATTAGTGATGTGAGATTCGTTACTCACTTAAAATCACCATGTGGATAGACACGTGTTCTAACATTAATAAAATTGAGTTTAAGTTATACTGATGCTAATTAAATTCATGATAAAACAATTAGGACAACAGAAAATACTAAAAGTTAGGAGCCTAAATATAGTTTATTGATTATCATGATATTAAACAACAATTACACTATTAATAAAAACCTTTGTTACCTAAGCCTAGCCATGCCCAGTGCTACTCACTCCAACACCAGACTCTGCGTCTGTTCACCTTCCAAGACAAGGTTCTCCAGTGATCTCTCCACTGGTTTTTTTGGAGGGAACGTCCTTTCTCTTAGACTGCGCCAAATATTCAAAATCTCGCCAGCGCATGCGTACTTAACGCAACGGCTGCAAGATTTGGCGTAGATCGCCTGTATTGGCACTAAATCTTCATATATATTGTATTATTGCATTGGAGAGTTATAAAGGCATGGAAAGTGATAAACATATACATGAGTGCCTTTATAACACTCAGATAGGAAACTATCGTCACAAATGTTTAAAATTTTTGGTAGGAAATGCTTCAAAGTTTTTTTCTCGAGCAATTTCACAACCACGAAGTCTCCTCCTTGAAAGTTTAGGGGCCTTTCATCAATTTGATTGTTTTGTTCCGTATCCATCGTTCTTTCTTCATCAGAACTGGTTGAGTCATGAGCAGAAATGTCAACATCTTCCTCGCTGCTCGAGTCAGCATCGCATTGTCGTTTTGACAATTTGTGACCAGAAGTGGAGATACCATCATTGTTTGGCTTAGGAATAGGAATAGGCGAAGTTTTCTTAGCGGATGGCTTTCCCTGGTGGGAGGGATAATTTTTCCTTTCGTGTTCGTATCTTTTGTTCAGGTTTCTCTACATTCCTGTAAATAAGAGGAGTTTTATCACTCACCCTTGCTCTTCTTTCAGCAGCATCCTGCTCACTACAAGCCAGCCCCCCAGGAATCATTTGCAGAACTTGAAATCGATCGTATGGAACAATTCCACATTTCCTGAAGCCAGCTCGATTTCTTTCTTCAGCTAGTGAGAGGTGGGCAAAATAACCCTAATTTTCCTATGAATCATGGAGTAAAATTGCCCATCAAAACAATGACATGAAAATTAACGTATAAATATTCCACAATCATATCCCTCCAATGGTTATTATATGCAACGCAAATAGAAATAATTTGAAAAACTTACCAGCTATCCCTTCAGGCTTCGTGGATCAAAGTTGCTAAGGTACTCAAATTGCTTGCAAAACAATGACATGAAAATTAAGGTATAAATATTCCACAATCATATCCCTCCAATGGTTATTATATGCAACGCAAATAGAAATAATTTGAAAAACTTACCAGCTATCCCTTCAGGCTTCGTGGATCAAAGTTGCTAAGGTACTCAAATTGCTTGCAAAACAATGACATGAAAATTAAGGTATAAATATTCCACAATCATATCCCTCCAATGGTTATTATATGCAACGCAAATAGAAATAATTTGAAAAACTTACCAGCTATCCCTTCAGGCTTTGTGGATCAAAGTTGCTAAGGTACTCAAATTGCTTGCAAAACAATGACATGAAAATTAAGGTATAAATATTCCACAATCATATCCCTCCAATGGTTATTATATGCAACGCAAATAGAAATAATTTGAAAAACTTACCAGCTATCCCTTCAGGCTTTGTGGATCAAAGTTGCTAAGGTACTCAAATTGCTTGCAAAACAATGACATGAAAATTAAGGTATAAATATTCCACAATCATATCCCTCCAATGGTTATTATATGCAACGCAAATAGAAATAATTTGAAAAACTTACCAGCTATCCCTTCAGGCTTTGTGGATCAAAGTTGCTAAGGTACTCAAATTGCTTGCAAAACAATGACATGAAAATTAAGGTATAAATATTCCACAATCATATCCCTCCAATGGTTATTATATGCAACGCAAATAGAAATAATTTGAAAAACTTACCAGCTATCCCTTCAGGCTTCGTGGATCAAAGTTGCTAAGGTACTCAAATTGCTTGCAAAACAATGACATGAAAATTAAGGTATAAATATTCCACAATCATATCCCTCCAATGGTTATTATATGCAACGCAAATAGAAATAATTTGAAAAACTTACCAGCTATCCCTTCAGGCTTTGTGGATCAAAGTTGCTAAGGTACTCAAATTGCTTGCAAAACAATGACATGAAAATTAAGGTATAAATATTCCACAATCATATCCCTCCAATGGTTATTATATGCAACGCAAATAGAAATAATTTGAAAAACTTACCAGCTATCCCTTCAGGCTTTGTGGATCAAAGTTGCTAAGGTACTCAAATTGCTTGCAAAACAATGACATGAAAATTAAGGTATAAATATTCCACAATCATATCCCTCCAATGGTTATTATATGCAACGCAAATAGAAATAATTTGAAAAACTTACCAGCTATCCCTTCAGGCTTCGTGGATCAAAGTTGCTAAGGTACTCAAATTGCTTGCAAAACAATGACATGAAAATTAAGGTATAAATATTCCACAATCATATCCCTCCAATGGTTATTATATGCAACGCAAATAGAAATAATTTGAAAAACTTACCAGCTATCCCTTCAGGCTTTGTGGATCAAAGTTGCTAAGGTACTCAAATTGCTTGCAAAACAATGACATGAAAATTAAGGTATAAATATTCCACAATCATATCCTCCAATGGTTATTATATGCAACGCAAATAGAAATAATTTGAAAAACTTACCAGCTATCCCTTCAGGCTTTGTGGATCAAAGTTGCTAAGGTACTCAAATTGCTTGCAAAACAATGACATGAAAATTAAGGTATAAATATTCCACAATCATATCCCTCCAATGGTTATTATATGCAACGCAAATAGAAATAATTTGAAAAACTTACCAGCTATCCCTTCAGGCTTCGTGGATCAAAGTTGCTAAGGTACTCAAATTGCTTGCAAAACAATGACATGAAAATTAAGGTATAAATATTCCACAATCATATCCCTCCAATGGTTATTATATGCAACGCAAATAGAAATAATTTGAAAAACTTACCAGCTCTCCCTTCAGGCTTCGTGGATCAAAGTTGCTAAGGTACTCAAATTGCTTGCAAAACAATGACATGAAAATTAAGGTATAAATATTCCACAATCATATCCCTCCAATGGTTATTATATGCAACGCAAATAGAAATAATTTGAAAAACTTACCAGCTATCCCTTCAGGCTTTGTGGATCAAAGTTGCTAAGGTACTCAAATTGCTTGCAAAACAATGACATGAAAATTAAGGTATAAATATTCCACAATCATATCCCTCCAATGGTTATTATATGCAACGCAAATAGAAATAATTTGAAAAACTTACCAGCTATCCCTTCAGGCTTTGTGGATCAAAGTTGCTAAGGTACTCAAATTGCTTGCAAAACAATGACATGAAAATTAAGGTATAATATTCCACAATCATATCCCTCCAATGGTTATTATATGCAACGCAAATAGAAATAATTTGAAAAACTTACCAGCTATCCCTTCAGGCTTCGTGGATCAAAGTTGCTAAGGTACTCAAATTGCTTGCAAAACAATGACATGAAAATTAAGGTATAAATATTCCACAATCATATCCCTCCAATGGTTATTATATGCAACGCAAATAGAAATAATTTGAAAAACTTACCAGCTCTCCCTTCAGGCTTCGCGGATCAAAGTTGTTAAGGTACTCAAATTGCTTGCTCACTGTCATTTTAAAATTGATTTTTTTCACACTTATAAGGTATCACCAAATGGAAAAACTCCTTCCTCACTCTTGCCAACATTACAACTTAACAACGCTGATTATTTGCAGAGCATTCAATGCCATTTTAGTAACTGTTGTTTGGCACGCAAACTTTTTTTAAAAATGGACAGTTACCCCGTTGGGCCAAGTATTCCCGGTTGATGGTACGTTTGAGATCTTGCTTATGACGAGCATTACATTACGAAGTTACGTTACAAGTCAGTCACCGCCTTTACATGCGGATGAATAATTATCGGAATAATTAGTGAGATGAAGGGAGTTTAGATGATAAAATTCCCTTGTTTGCCAAAATGGGCTACTAGAGTTCTTTGGACTAGTTATGAAGTACAGAGGTCTCATGTTCGATTACTGCTCCTCACAGTCCGTCGTTACTTTGGCACCCGTGGAGGAAACATTGTCGGGACTCTCAAGACATAAATTTACAAAAATACTCGAAAAAGAAAAAAAAGAAATTTCGTTGAAGATATGTAATGGAAAATGCGCTGACAACATCCGGTGTCGATGGAGAAAAATACCAACATCTTACGTGTTGATCAGAAAAGAAAGTAAAGAACAATGTCAGTGATGGTTTCGAATATGAAAAAATGCGGGTATGGTCTAGTCCAGTGGTTCCCAACCTTTTTCAGCTGGCGACCCACCTTTCCTTATCGGAATACATCCACGGTTCATCGGTCCATGGTGGAGTAAAAACCTTATTTGTATCGTATCCCTTCCTTATGTATATATAATTTACCATCAAATATTGCATATATATATATATACAGTAACCACCGCTTATAGTGATCACTGGTTATAAGAATCAACCGTTTATAAGAATCAATATCGCGAAAACAAAAACAAATGAATTATTTCCATGTTAAAATTTTCGCTTTAAAGAATCAATCCACCGGTTTTAAGAATCAGTTTACACTCTTCGCTTTCCTTTCATTTTTCAAAAAAACTACTTAAACCCTCAAAAGGCACGAAGTTCTTTCTTTTTTTTAAAGAAAGATTGATAAGATGGGATGGAATATAGTCGTAAAATACACCCCTTTCTTTATTAGACATAACATAATAGTTTCCCCTTAAACGCTTTACCACAACACTGTCCTACTAGCTTGACCCGGGGGCAACTTTACCCGTCCGAGTAAATCTTCGTCTGAGACTATAAGTATTGAAAGAGGTATAAACAGCCTTCTGAAAACTTCATTACGTCAAACTACCGTAGAAAACTTTTTCTTGCTCCCTTCCTGTAGTTGAAATGTTAAAACTGTCAAGCAGGTATGTTGTAACTTGTAACAAATATTGGATTTTTTCCTTCTCTTACTATAATCAGGTGTATCTACTTATAGGTCTAAAAATTAAGTTTTATTTTTAAAACTATAAAAATTAATTTTAATAAAAGATAGTTAACGTAAATTAAAGAGTATTTTATGGTAAATTATCTAATATATGTATATATAGGTGTGTGTGTTCCTGACCAAAAACTTAAATTTCGGTTATAAGAATCAACCGCTTATAAGAATCAAAAACAGTAATAAGAAACGTGATTCTTGTAAGCGGAAATCACTGTATATATATATATGCTTTTTTGAAGATACAGATTGATTGCTGATAAACAATTTGTGTTCTGATTTAAAAGTGGTTGACAAAATATAAGCACTTTGTAGCAAAACAGTTATTTATTTAACAATAGATATATGTTTGCAATATATGCAACAAGTGGTTTCATACTCACTAACAAGTGTTCCTAGGTGAAAATAAAAACTACAATTATAAAAGTACACAAAGACCATTTTAATAGTTTTAGGATCGAGTCGCTACCCACCGGTTGGGAACCGCTGGTCTAGTCTTTTAAATATTGGCTTCCAACTCCAGCAATCTTAGTTTCGAACCATACCCCTATGAGACGTTTGTTACACATGACGTTAGTTTTACATCGATAAAGGAAAGGAAAAGCAACAGGAAACACTGTTTGGCATTGTTTGTAAGGAAAGGAATGAAACATTGAAGCAAGAACCCCGTTTCACTGAGTATGTAAAATACCACACCAAGTATTACATGACTGTAAGGCGTAAGACTAATGTGAATGAGGCTTTGCCGAAAATTCTTACAATAATGCACTTCTTTAAGTGTAATCTCTGGTTAGTCCAAGTGGCTGGAGTATATAATTGAAGATGAAACTCACTTATTAGAGTAGTGAGTCATGAGACAAATAAGAACAGATAATAAATTGTGAAAGCATAAAAATAGGAAATGAGAGCTACAGTAAAGAATTAGTTAATCGGAAGTTATTAACGTGTTGAGTAAACTGAAATATAAACGAATGAGTGATGAGTATAAAAAAAGGAAACGAAAACATATTGATCCCTGAGAGAATATCATGCTCTTACCTGAACCTCATACTGGAGTGCACCCCCCCTCCCCTCCTCTTCTTATCATTCCGAACGTGAAGAGAACCTGCAACCGGTTTCTTAGAGGAAGCACTGTTAGCAGATAGCTTATGGTAGAAGACAAACGAAATCAAAACTCGGGCACTTAATTAAGACTTATTCATAGCTGTTTTTAACTTTTACATACACATTTTCTCTTGCATCTTTCAGATTAACTTGTTACTTTATAAAAACTCACACAATATTAATCTATATTTAAGTTTTCTAGTATCTATACAATGTATTAAACCGTTATTTTGAAAATATAGCAGGTACTATTAAAAAAATTTCCTAAGTTTTATCAGCAGATCCGATTTATGGAAACAATACCAGTCTGGCATGGCTATAGTCTGATCTTAAATCTACAATTTAAATGAGAGACAGCTGATCTGTTAGGGGGCAGAAAAAAGTTTTAGGGTGGTTTTTACATTAAGGTTTATCTTTTAAACATGAATTTCGGTCAAAGAATTCGATTTCCAATACAAGTTGCAATATGAAAAAGAGCCTGTTGTTTTAATTAGGCCTGTGGTTTTTATCTCCTCAAATCTGTTTAAATTTTGTTTTCACCGATTAAGAGCACTACAGTTATTTTAACGTCAATCGATAACAAATTTTATATTATGAGAGAGTACCAAATTCATTAATTACATACTTAACAGTTAAAAGTTTTCATATATCTGGCAAAAGAGTTCATTCTCACTTTTGAGGAAACTGAATACAATATCTAAAGCTTTTTCTGGGATATGGAAATTGACAGATGGCTTCAATTATCAAGATTCCTGAAGTGTTTTTCTATTCTTTTTTTCAGCACTGTTGGTAATTTAAAATGTTTGTAGCAAAATGCAGTACAATGTTTCTCTCTGCTTGCAATTCCCTCCTAAAAATATGCCTGTAAGAAAGTGGTGTTATCAGGAAACACTTATCAGCAAACTCTGGTAGAAGAGAATTATTCTTGTTTACCAAATGGTGTACTTAAAAATGAGTACAAGAAATAGAATAAATGATCAAAACTGGCAGACCATTGATTTCAGACTTCAATAGATTTCCATGTCACACCCAAGCTGTGGAGCGTTGCGCCAAACTTGTCACCGAAACTAGCCACAGTGTGAGTGGTACTGAAGCTACAGATGGCTACTTAAGAAGCACCCTGTTGTGAAGGTCAGTTCAACTTCGAAGGCAACTTCTTAGTACAGTAACCACCGCTTATAGTGATCAGTGGTTATAAGAATCAACCGTTTATAAGAATCAATATCGCAAAAACAAAAACAAATGTATTATTTACATGTTAAAATTTTCGCTTTAAAGAATCAATCCACCGGTTTTAAGAATCAGTTTACACTCTTCGCTTTCCTTTCATTTTTCCAAAAAAGCCCCTTAAACCCTCAAAAGGCACGAAGTTCTTTCTTTATTTTTTTTTAAAGAAAGAGTGATAAGATGGGATGGAATACAGTCGTAAAATGCATCCCTTTCTTAGTTAGAGTTAATAATAGTTTCCCGTTAAACGCTTTAGATAAACACTGTTCTATTAGCTTGATCCAGGGGCATTCTACCCGTCCGGATCCAATTTCACTTTTCTCCACTGACAAACAAAGACAGGGACTCTTATTTTTCCCTCCTCCCGCATCCTGGTTGAGGCTTCCTGGACCCTGAAACACACAAATCTTCGGCGAAGTGTCCACTATCACTTAGGCAAACGTGACATTAGATTCAGCAGGTTATCAAACCGTGAAACGTAAGCTAGAAGGTGAATGTTGGTCTGAGACTATTGGTATTGAAAGAGGTATAAACAGCCTCCTGAAAACTTCATTACATCAAGCTACCATAGAAAACTTTTTCTTGCACCCTTCCCGTAATTGAAATGTTAAACTGTTAAACAGGTATGTTGTACCAAATATTGGATATTTCTTCTTATTACTATAATCATGTGTATCTACTTATAGGTCTAGAAATTAAGTTTTATTTTTAAATTATAAAAAATAATTTTAATAAAAGATAATTAACGTAAATTAAAGTATTTTATGGTAAATTTTCTAATATATGTATATATATATATATATATATATAGGTGCGTGTGTTCCTGTCCAAAAACCTAAATTTCGGCTATAAGAATCAACCGCTTATAAGAATCAAAAACAGTAATAACAAACGTGATTCTTATAAGCGGAAATCACTGTATATTACAAGTGAGTCCAAACAAAATTCTCAGAATAGAGATCTTGTAGTTATTTTGTAGAGAACAGTTCGAACTAAGTAATCGGGAGAGTTGGCCGGTTGGTTTAGAGCGCTATGGTCAACTTTTGCTGTACAAGGGTTTATTATACCGGGACCTACAATTTCGAGCCGATTCCGAATGGCTACACACAACAATGTCAACAGTGGGACACGAACTCACAGGCTTTAGACTAAATGTCACGGGAGAAAACAAAATACGTATAAGAGTTTCAATGGTTTGTAACGAAGTGTTTAAAAGAATACAACCAAATTTTTGTTTTCCTCAACGCAGGGAAATAACATAAATAGTATGCCGCTCTAAAATTAAGTAATGAATTTCAAATCTGTTTGAATGTAGTAACCGAGTTGAGTATTAAAAATCTTAGAATTTGTATATTGAAAAATTTCGATAGCATAAAATGTCCATCAATGGTAACAACATGCAACATCCTTTTTCAATAGAAAAATTTTGAGAGCTACTAATAGATTTGCTAGAATGACTTTCTCAAAACTTTTGAATAAAGAGAAAACATCTCAACGCAAAAAAACTTCGTTAAAAATTTCTTAAAATGTTAGAAAAAAGCATTTTGTATTAGCAGATAAATGGAATATTTTTTCCTTCATGTGTTTACCCAATATTTTTAGTTCTAATTTATCTTGATGTTATTTACTATCAGCTATAAATTTAGATCTCCATTTCAATAGTTCTTCCTTCTTCGTAGCTATTAAATTGAAAGGCTTTATTAATGAAAAAAAATCTATTTCTAAGAGAAAATATTTAATATTATACAAGGTCTGACAATAAAGTTCGGTGAATAGTCCTGTAACATTAACGTAGATGAAATATTAACGAAAGTTACCTTACTGTCCTTCAAAATAGTTACCTCCCATAACTATGCACCGCTGACATCTGCTATACATGCTCTGGAAACTTTTGCAAGAAGTCTTCTTTTGGGATGGAGTTCAAAAGCCTCGTCACGTTTCGTTGGATGTCAGGAATATCGTCAAATCTCTTTCCTTTCAAAGCGAGTTTGAGTTGTGGGAATAGGAAGACGTCTGGAGGATTGAGATCCGGCGAGTATGGTGGATGTTCAATTTGCACCACCCCCTTTTTTGCCAGGAACTGTTTGACGATATTGGCTGTGTGAGGGCCAGCATTGTCGTGAACAAAAAAACCATGAACCTTGCTGTGCGTACTGGGGTCGTACCCTGCGCAGACGTTTCATGAAACGGGTCAAAATTTCAATGTGCCCTTCAGCATTCATCGTCGTTCCCTCAGGTAGAAATTCCTTGTGGATAATGCCTTGACTATCAAAAGAGGTGATGACCATAGTTTTGATGAGTGATTTTTCTGCTCTGACCTTTTTCCGACGAGGTGATGCAGGAGAACGCCATTCCTTGCTTTGCCGTTTTGTTTCAGGGTCGTACCTGAGACACCAGGACTCATCCTCAGTGACAATACAGTTCAAGAAGTTTGGTGTCGCATCCGCCGTTTCGACAAAATCCCGTGAAGCCTCTAAACGTGCATGCTTGGGATCGTCATCCAAGTGATGTGGCACAAGACGACAACACGTTTTTCTAATCCCTAAATTGTGGGTAACGATTTGTCGCACGGAACAAACGCACTAAACTGGCACTTTGTAAAACAAGTCTTACACGGAACACAAACGACGCTCAACTGAACAACGGTGTGGGCAGATGGTCAACACCTACCGCTACGCAGGTGCAGCGTTTTGTTTCGCCAGTGTTGCCAGATCGGCCGTTCTGACTTCATTCACTGAACTTTATTGTCAGAGGTTGTATTATAATGTAAATAAAAAAATTATATTGGTTTGACTGAAATGCAAAAGATTGGTTTTCCAATCTTTTGCATTTCAGTTCATATTTCGCTCTCTCAACTGTATAATTTGAGTTAAATAGCATTAAAATCACCCAAAGCTACTTTTTCGAGTGTGTTACTACATTTTTAGCAATGATTTTAGCTACAATATTAAGTGCAATATCAAGTGCAGATAATAAAAAGAGTAAAATCATATGATTTTATATTTTTTTCCCGAAGTAATGATATTTTTAAACTGGGTAACAGAATCATTAAAACTGTTTAATGTAGTTTAGTGCGGTGTAAGTTTTGTTATTATTGTAGCTAAACTTTACAAAGTTCTTTATCAATGTAGTACCTGTTTTATGACAGGTAAAAGCAAACTCTCTTATTATGGGCTCCCTGTATTATGCGCTGTAGTCCCCAAACTTTTTAATGAATAACAAATTGCAATCGCAAATCTGCCTTAGGTTGCGTGGTTGAGGATCCATGACGCGAACAACCCAATCGAGGTGGTCCCGCAGATTCTCTATTGGGTTTATGTCCGAGGACTTTGGGATAATTTTAGTAATCAGCCAACAAGGTATTTCTAAGCTGCCTTTTCTCCAATTTTTGTGTTTCCAGTACGTCTACAGACCCTGTTTTGCCCAAATTGTACTTTCTTTGACAGTATATGAATCTCAGTTCAAGAACTGGTATCTTTTTGACTTTTTCGCTCTGACACTTTATGCTTATTGGATACACACATATCCGGGTTTTTCTTACAAGTGCATTCCAAAAAAATAGGGCATTTACATGCGGCTACATCAAAAAGAAACGTGGAAGAACGTCTTATTGCAATCCTTCAAAAAACGGCTTTTACGCTAGTTTTTAAGGCAAAGCGCGAACAGTTAATATTGAATAATCAAGGGTTTTAATTTTGTTCACGTACTATTAGCTTTACCCTACACAACCTAAACTAGCGCTTTTAAAATTTCAAAAGTTTGAGGGTTTCAAAAAATTGGAAAAGAAACCTTCATTTTCTTATTTTTTTCAAAACTTTGAAGTGCATGTGCGTTCGGAAGATATTATCTTTTCACAAAATTTTTTTATGGTTTTTCTTATCTGTAAGTGTAACAACTTTTTTTCAACTAGCCATTTCAGAAAAAAATAAAAATGGTTTTTCGGCCCACCCTAGTGAACATGGTCCGCAAGGACAGGTACTGTCCGACCACGGAGGCAAGGTCCCTGGAAGCTGTTGCGCATGCGCGAGAAAAGCTAGTCTACTTAGAAAATAGGGGAAAACGTCATATTTTAGGATGTGTTTGTTTATGAAATACGGAATGCATTTCAGACTGCTTTTTGTCCGCAATTTTAAAGTTATTTTTTAAAACTTTATTTTTGATCGAATATGTGAATAATAATTTCAAAATAATAAAAAGAAAGAAGCAAATCTATTTAAAAAATAGGAGTTTTATAGGAGTGGATATTTTCGGATTACGTCACAATCAAAATCATCTAAAGCTACGTTTTCGGTGGTTCTTTTTTTCTGACGTTTCCTCGGAGATTCAAATTTTGGAGTTTCTTCACCCTTTGCTTCTCTGCGTATTCTTTTTACACTGGACATTGATATCCCGGTCATTTTACTAGCTCTCTTTGGGGATTGCGAAACTGGAACAATAACGTTTCCTTCTAGTGCTTCTTTATCACACAATTTAATTACATTGTGTATTATACGTTTACAATCACTACAGAACGGCTTAATCCGAGCAGTCGTGTTGGGTAAAGGATGCATTAATTTTAATATAATAATCAGAATAACAGACGAGGAAAAAGCAAGCAAGCGCAGTTAGTAACCGATTCTAAAGAATGTAGAGAGAATACGAGACTTTTCCCCCTCTTTCCTCAGCAGCCTTACCTACAGCGTGAATAGAATCGTCTTGGCACTATGCCAACCGTGGTTCTTCGTACTGTGGTCGGACAGTAGTCCGAGTGGCATTGCAAAAACCGCCCCACTCCTGTCAGTCCAGGTTGAAAATTTTCAACTTTCGCTGAACTGTCGTTGTGGATTCACTTTTGGTAGCCCCTTGGTTCATCTGGATGGCCAGGGGGTCGACGGTTGAATGTGGGTTCGCTCGAACGCATCTCCGAAGCCACCGTTCCCCTGTGTCATCTATTGCCCGTGGTGCACCACACTTACCATGCCGCTGATTTTGGATAGTGCCATTTTACCACTCACGGTACACCTTTACCAAGGCAACGAGCGAACAGTTCCGAAAATTAACCATTTCGGAAATGCTGTCCCCCTTTGACCCGGAAGCCAATCATCACGCCCGTTTGGACCGTCAGATAAAGCGTTCTGTTTCCGCATTACTCAAACGACTGCACTGTTTTCCGCTGAGCAGAATTGGATGATGACTGGAGTGCCTTGACCATCAGGTTTTAACGCAAGATGTAATGTAATCAAAGATAATGTGCTCAATAGTTAATATTTAAAGGCTAGGTTAAATAATTAAGAATTAAATTTACTATCAAAGTACAAAATTTATAGTTTAACACCTTCAAAAGTTGAAGGGTAAGAGAAATTTAAGATTAAGTAGTTAAGTTAGTATCAAGATAAAGAGATTAATTTAATAAAGTTAATTATATATATAATAGCCCTTGTCTCTGTATAACACTTCCAGGCTGTACTCATCTTTCAATTGAAGCCCTCAGTAAACAAAATGCCGGTTAGGCTTAATTTCAATTTCAGATGTGGATCAGAATTTTTTCTTACCTAAAAACTAATAACTTCTCCATCAAATCACGTTTGTTCAGCCTATTTTTCTATAAAACATTCAGAACTAAAAAAAAATTGGATGTTTTTAGCTGTATATTTAACAGTTTTTAAAATCTGTTTACTTTTGCGATGAATTCTGAAAGTAAACAAACTTGAATTTGAATGAATCAAGTAGCTCAAGGTATTCATATCGCGTAGTGAGCTGTAAAAAACTGGATGGCAGTCTACTACTCCAATCGCATAAAAATCTAAATAAATAAAAAATAATGAAAGGGTTTGCTTTTACAAGGTGTGGATTAAATGCAATATTGTTAGATAATTCGGGATATTTTTTGACTTTCATAGACTTTTTCCATTATGACGTCATTATTAGTATTATGACGTCAAAATGACGGGTTGGATGGCAGTCTACTACTCCAATCGCATGAAAAACTAAATAAATAAAAAATAATGAAAGGGTTTGCTTTTACAAGGTGTGTATTAAATGCAATATTGTTAGATAATTCGGGATATTTTTTAACTTTCATATACTTTTCTATTATGACGTCATTATTAGTATTATGACGTCAAAATGACGGGTTACCTTCTAGTTTAATATAAGAGCCAGGAAGAACAATTTAACAAGTTTAGGATGGGTGGCCCTCAGAAAAGAAAAAAAAGGCCCTGTTCAGGGTCGTACAATTCGTAACGAGATAATTGCAGAATTCCAAGGGATGGAAAAAAGAAATATCAAGGTAGAATGTTTTCCGCCACCCTCTGACACACTTTATATACCCTCCACTGCTAGTCTTTCCACATGTCTTCTGCGATTGGTTATTTTGCGTCGACGTGAAAGGTAGGGGTGGTCATATTAATGTGACGGGACTGTGTATATGCAGACTGGTAAGAAGCACAAATATACATCGTCAAGAACTGTGAATCTCAAGTTGTTGCATATTAATATTTGCCATAACTGCATATTCAAAGATTCCAATAATCTAACAGTATTGAATGTTGGGAATTGAATGTCTATTAAAATAAATAAGGAATATACCAAAATGATGAGGGAACACATCATATTTTCTCATTCAGTCCCTTTTTAGCACGAAATTCGTTCAACGCTATTTCGGAAAAGTATTATTTTGAATAACTGAAATTTTCAACAGCGTTTGAATGAGCTATCAATCGTCAGAAAATTTTTTGATAGGATATAACTTTACCCCGATTTTTAGACGAAATAGCTATTATTTTTTTCTGATAAGATAAATACTGTTCATAATTTCATACTTCAAATTCTTCGTAATTTTTCATAGGGAATGCGTTGGAGCCTATCATCTTTTGCGCTCACGTCCACTTTTTAAACTTATCTACAGGAACTTAACTCATCTATGTATATAAAACAGTTCCGTAACTGACTGACATACAACGCACAGACCAAACCGCTGGACCTAAAGGACTGACATTTTGCATGGCGATTCTTCTTTTAGTGTAGGGGTGCACTAAGAAAGAGTTTTGAAAAACTCTTCTTAGATTTTTCAAAATTAAATGTTTAATGTGTTTTAGTAACTTTTTTTAAGTTTATATTTAAAATAATAATTTGAGGGTTATAAAATTTATATCACGAGAAAGATCCTAAAAATTCCTTTAAAATCAAATCTTTTTCGAATCTTTACCTCCAATTTCTGATTTTTGGTGAATTTTTAAAGATTCCTTTTTAGAATTTAATTTATTAAATGCCGATCACGTGATTTCTTTTTCTGGTTCTTTAAATTACATTATCGTCAAGTGCATACGACAAAATAGACAAAAAAAAATTCTTTATAATGCGGCAGACGATTGGACATTATCCAAAAAAATATTAAAATACAAGAAAAGATATGTTTCTCAAACTGTACTATATTAACTGTACTGTAGTATGTTCCATTAGATTCAATTTGAATATTTTCTTCTACATTATTTTGTCCATAAAAATATACGTTACGATTTTTTTTATAAATATATTTTTTGGTTTTTTTTTACATCAATTGCATACATTGATCGTTGTATTTATTATAAATATATTTATACATATTTTTGGCATTAATTGCATACATTGACCGTTGTATTTAATTTGAATGTACTCCGTAGCGAAGTACGGGTTTTCAGCTAGTATGAATATAACTCTTTTTTCTGCTAGTTTCACCTTACTTATTAATTCACAATCTAAACATAAAAAAGTTACGAACCTTTCACTGACTGATCACCGTATCTCTGGAACCTCAATTCTAGGTAGCAGAAATTCGTAGCGTGGTTTGCCTTAGACCTAAGGTGCTAAATAATAACTCCTTTTTTAAAAAAATTAGAATTTTAAGGGTTAAGCCCCCTCTAACAAGAAAAAACAAAACAAACAAAAACACAGTATCTCTAGGACTATAAGACCTAGGCAGCTGAAAATTTGAATGGTGGTTCCTATTAAGCCTTGGGTTTACCGCAAGATATATTTTATAAAAAAAAATTCGAATTTTTTTTATTCGAAACCCCCATATATATATATATATATATTTAATATATACATATATATATGTATATATTAATGTATGTATTATATTATTATTATTATTATTATTATTTGTATTATATTATTTTCGTTCTATGGTCCGTAGCCTATACGGACATGGCATGGAACTTCCAGCCTGGAGGCATAGAAAACTACAACAACAACAGTTTTACGAGATGTCAAATAAGTCCAAAAACTATTTCACGTCATTTGTTTTCCTATTTACTATTGTATCGGTGGGAGCTTTCATAAAAATAGTACTGTTAGATGACCTGCATTATGTGGTAAATGAGATGTATTGAATGGACATTTGGTCTATTGTTTTAAATAAGGCAATACTACGCAGAAAATGGTTAGATGTATTTCATCAACCCATTTTTCTATCTATAGGGAACTTGAATAATTTGCAGGGTTTGGAAAATTTAGGATCTGAAAATCAAGGAACTAGGACACAGTATGGATATAGTCCTTATTGTCTGAATGTGACGGGAGAGGGTATTGATTAAAGATCTAAGGTTTTCATTCCTGGTGTCAGTTATTTAGTACTAGCCGAGGTAGCCCTAGTTGTAGCATGTTGTAGCGTAGTTGTATAGGCATTGCACTAGGCGTGCTCGGTTGGAATCCCCGGGAAGAACTCGATCAAATACCTTCTTACCTAAGCATGATAAGCTGTAGACCCGGACCCCAGTCCTTCTATGATGTCAGAGAGGGGTGGAGAAGGTACGACCCGCCTTCCCTCAGATGATTGCCCCTTGGTGGTGCTCGGTCCACAATGGGGGTGGCCCAACTGGGCAAGTCAGAACAACCAACCCCTTGTCGTACCATCGGAAACCAGCGCCTATTTCTCTGACAGCTGCCTTATAGTGACCGGGTCGTCGAGTTCTTCCGGCCAAGAATAGAAAAAAAAAAATTAGTACCGACCGGGTTGTGGAGTTACTTCAGGTATGAGAGGAAAGTATTTTAACTTGATGTAGGATGGTTTAGTTGCTAAGCACGGCAATTTAGACTACACAAATATTGATCTGAATGAAAGAGAAGAAATTATTAAGAGATTGATTGCCTTAATTATTTCCTCAACGTTATATGACAGAGGCTGTTAACACATTTTTAGACGATGTATATTGTATTCACAAAAACCAAATTACATAAAATTCTTGTGTTTTAAATGTTCTATATGACATCCCTTATTCTGAACTATCTTTCGACACCGCAATTTCCAGGATAATAATGCCTTTTGAAGTGTCAGAAGAGGTATTCTATCCCATTCCTCCTGAACAGCTTTCCAGAGTCCTGTAAGGGTTTTGGGACGACGTTTGGATAATGCAGATTTTAAAAGCACAAAAATCCATAGGTGATACGTCGGGAGATTTAATAGCGATATCAGTGAAGGGTATGGCCTTGATACCAGTTTTTTGTTCCATTTCTTTTATAATTATAATTTTGACTTTTAAAAACATAGTACAATTGCAATTATTTCTATTGCAGCAAACGAATTTTTATTACCGCTTACCAAAATCGTCTAAAAAATGTGCGAACAGCCTCTGTATTACACGAATTCGCATTAAATTCGCATTAAATATATAGCAAAATATATAACTGTTGAAATGTTTGTGAGATGGTGCTTATATGCAAGAATATTTAGCCATGTAATGACGTAACTACATTAATAAATATTCATAATTATAATAATTACATAGCGCTGTTAATATTCGCGAAATAAGCAATTATTCGGTAATATTCTCTACTTTGTTATTTTGAAAGTTCAATTTTGAAAGACTTCAAAACCCTGTTTTAGTAGATAATTAACGGAAACTGCAAAATCTGAAGTAATGGAGGTAGATAGTGATCATTACGGCCCCTAGATGAGAACTTCTAGAAGCTTAGAATCTATTCATTTTCGTAATTATAAATACCTAATTATATCCCCTTATGAACATTCAACAACGTTTCTGAGAATAAGCTAATGCCACGAATCCGCTGACTGTTGGTTTTCTAGCAACGTGTAATTGCAAGGAAAAGCAAAGACGCAGTTAATGGATTGCGAATGAGTGGTAATATACCTTGTCCCTCATGGCGACTTTGGTATTTCAATTTGGCTCGAAAGATATATATTGATTGATGCCAACCAGACCACTCTAGGAGTAATGTTTGGAGGAAATGTGTGGGTAGGTGTGCGTTTCAATTTCAAAACCTCCAGAAACGCAGCGACGTAATAGATTTGCATATTTTATATTTTAGAGACGTAAATGGGCTTCTTGAGGTATTAGTTAGTGTGTTTACTTTATTCTGAATGATTCATTTTTCAAACATATGTGTATTAAACGAGTTTTTATATAAGAACCTGGCTATAGTCCGCGAAAACTTAAACGCATATCACACTAGCTGAAAA
>OU015496.1:207019205-207072423 GCA_907164885.2 Dolomedes plantarius | reverse complement strand
TTATTTTTTGAGAAAACTTGAAGAAATTGCCTATTTCCCGTTTTTATGTATCCAATAACGGAAAAGTGGTATTTTCAGGATTACGTTTTGAGTTTATATCTACGTTGTTTTAAAAATCCAATAACATAGATAAAAATTGTCGTTTTTTATTTCCAAGTAAAGGATCTTTCGTTGCTTTTGTAATGCTTTTCTGCTGTACTCACATTTTGATGTAGTAGTCTGGAGTATATTTATGTAACAAAAGTACGGATATGCAGAAGAAGGGATGAACATGTTTTTAGCTGTCCGCATCATTTTATATTTTCAGTATCGGAATGAACTCAAAGTATACTGCTATTAATGTGTCGTCGTGTATCAGACATGTTGAAACTCTTTCTAGTGCGGTCTAAATTTATTTCAATAGTATATATATGCACTGAAGAGCCATAAAAACTGGTACTCCTGTCCAATATTGTGTAGGGCCACCACGAGCACGCAGAAGTGCTGCAACAGGACGCGGCATCGACTCGACTAATGTCTGAAGGTATCCTGGAGGCAATTCCCACCACGAATCTTATAGAGCAGTCCATAAATACATAGGAGTGCGAGGGGGGTGGAGATCTCTTCTGAACAGCACGTTGCAAGGTATCTTAGAATAGCTCAGAACACGATGGCAATGCATTCTTTTAATACTTTTAACCATCTTTAAGAAGAATTAAATTAATTTTCAGTTATTTTCAGTTAATTTTGTTTTGTAGACTGGTGCAGCCATCTATTGGCCGGAACGGGATCGAAAAGTTATATGCAAGTTAACTTCCAAATAACTTCATTTTCTTTCAAGTTGATGGGATAATTCATCAAACATTTTTTAAAAAAGTATTTATTAATACACAGAATTGTCAAGTTTATATGATTCAACAGAAAATTAAAAAACATGGTAAATAAAAAGTTCTTTTTTATCTTGTAATTATTATTGGATTATCAGCATTTATAAAGCTGTAAATAGTAGACTCATTTTCTCCATAGGCTAACATTGAGGTGAGCGATTCCAATAGGGTTAGTACACAGCAGCCTTAAACCCTTCTGGGAGAGCTTCAAAATATAGTCATTTAAACTCTGGGATCCTGGACATACTTCTCCGTTACCCTTCCTATCAAATCAGATTTATCCATTTCACCAGTCGTTGTTCCATGCTTACAAAGATAGCAAAAACAAATTTTAGACGTTATGTTACAAATTTATGTTCGTGTCTGGGGATTTAGGTGGCCAATGGAAGTGTCTAAATTCAGAAGAGTTATCCCGGAGCCACTCGGTAGCAACTCTCGAAGTGTGGGTCCTCGTGGAATTGTCCGAGTCCGTCGGAATTCACAATTGACATGAATGGGTAGGATGCTTATGTCACCTGCCAGAGTCGTCTTTAGACGTGTCAGGGGTCCCATGTTACACCAACTGTACACGCCCATACCGTCAAAGAGGCTCCAGCAGCTTGAACAGTTCCCAGTTGATATGCACGGTACATGGATTCGTGGGGTCAGTGTTGCTAACCTCTACGAAGTGCCTCCCCCTAGCGCCATCTCGAAATCTCCCTGTTTTCCCCCTAACACCAACTTGAGATCCCCCTAGACCTTCCTAAAAGAAATTCTGGTTCCTAATAGGCATCCTGTTTGAGAGATAAATGGAAATAAATAGAAAATACACACTTACATAATGAAATGGAGGTTTATTTACATTTGATATATGCATGGAACTTATCTATATATATAAAAAACAGTTCCGTAACTGACTCACTGACACACAACGCACAGACCAAACCGCTGGACCTAAAAGGCTGAAATTTTGCATGGCGATTCTTCTTATGGTGTAGGGGTGAACTAAGAAAGATTTTTCAAAAATTATCATTAGATTTTTTAAAATTAAATTTTTAAGCTGTTTTTGAGACTTTTTTTTAAGTTTGCATTTAAAATAATAATTTGAGGGTTATAAAACTTATATCACGAGAAAGACCATAAAAATTCCTTTAAAATGAAATCTTTTTCGAACCTTTATCTCAATTTTCTGATTTTTGGTGAATTTTTAAAGATTCATTTTTAGAATTGAATTTATTAAATGCCGATCACGTGATTTCTTTTTCTGGTACTTTAAATAAATTTATCGTCCCGTGCATAACAACTAAATAGACAAAAAAATATTTTTTTTCCTTTCTAATGCTGCAGACGATTGGATATTATCCCCTCCCAAAAAATATCCCTTACTATTTATATATATATATATATATATATATATATATATATATATATATATATATATATATATATATATATTACATCAATTGTATACATTGATCGTCGTATTTATTATAAATATATATATTTATTTTTTTGGGCGTAATTGCATACATTGACCGTTGTATTTAATTTAAATGTACTCCGTAGCGAAGCATGGGTTTTCAGCTAGTAATCTAATAAAAAAATAACGAGTCTCGATTGTACAAAATATTTAAAAATGCTACCTCCCACAAAATGCCCCTAAAAGAATCTGGCCCCTAAAAACACCAATATTTCCTATCAAACAACATATATCCTACATCAAACAACAATAATATTTCTAATTATATTTATATCTTGTGGATATGTTAAATTCTTGAAATATTTAAAATTTTGTTTTTTAATACTAAATTTTTGATTCCGCTAATAAATTTTCCGAACCGGCACTATTTACATATTTTTTAGTGCACGGGGAAGGTTACCAGATAAGTTATCTTAAGGATTTATAAAAGATTTTCAGTAAATGGATGCCCAGCAAATACATTTTCAGTAAATGGATGCCCAGCAAATACATTTTCAGTAAATGGATGCCCAGCAAATAAAATTTCTGTAAATTGATGCCCAGCAAATAGATTTTTAGTAAATGGATGCCCATCAAATAGATTTTCAGTAAATGGATACCAAGCAAATAAAATTTCTGTAAATCGATGCCCAGCAAATAGATTTTCAGTAAATGGATGCCCATCAAATAGATTTTCCGTAAATGGATGCCCGGCAAATAAATTTTCAGTAAATGGATGCCCAGCAAATAGATTTTCAGTAAATGGATGCCCAGCAAATAGATTTTCAGTAAATGGATGCCCATCAAATAGATTTTCAGTAAATACATTATTCGTAAATATATTGCTAGGAAAATTAATTTTCAGCAAAGAGACGCCTCGCATATAGATGTTCAGCGTATATTATTATATATACACTGCTGGCCACCCAAATTGCAACACCAAGAAAGACAAGAGATATCACAACAAAATTTATTTTGTAGATAACATGTTGACCAAGTATCAAATGATTAAATTTATAGACTTCTGTGAAGTGTGGTTCCTGCCAAAATCAGTAGCCAGAGTAGCCGCCATTGTTGGAGATCACCGCTGCCACACGCCTCGGCATTGATTCAAAGAGACTTTGGATGAGTTCTTGGGGTACAGCAGACCAAGCAGCTTCCACACGTTGCCAAAGTTGATCTGCTGTGGCAGCTGGGGATGGAATCTGGGTCAATCGTAGAGCAACCATGGACCACATGTTTCCTATCGGCGAAAGATCCGGAGAGCGAGGCGGCCAGGGAAGCAATTCAATCTGGCGATTGACGAAGAACCGTTGGACAATGCGTGCCACGTGTGGTCGCGCATTATCCTGTGGAAATATGGCTGTGGGCAAGCCCTGAAGGTAAGGAAGGACAACTGGCTCCAACACCTCGGAGATGTAGCGCTGGCTGTTTAAAGTACCGGCAATGCGTACTAGAGGTGTGCGAGAGTGATATCCAATACCGCCCCATACCATAATACCCAGTGCAGGACCAGTGTGGCGGTGCATAACGCAGCTGTTCAGCATCCTCTCTTCACGGTGTCTCCAGACTCGAATGCGACCATCGTGGTGTTGCAGACAGAAGCGTGACTCGTCAGTAAAGACAATTTCATTCCATTCTGCCGCCCACATCCTTCTGTCATCGCACCATTGGCGGCGGAGACGTCTGTGGTTCTGCGTCAAGGGTAGACAAAGCAATGGACGTCTTGCGGACAGACCACTCTGCTGTAAACGGCGTCGAATGGTACGCGCAGACACTGGATGATGCGTTACAGACTGCATGTGCTGTGCTATGGTTCGTGATGTGACTGAGCGATCCGTCACTGCCATGCGCACAATTTGCCTGTCATCACGTGAAGTGGTGCGCTGAGGTGGATGTTATCGAACACGCCGGTCCGTCGTACCCTCCTGCATCCAACGATCACATATCCGCATTACAGTTGTTTGGTTTCGTCCAACACGACTACCGATTTCCCTGAAAGATAATCCACAATCTCGGTAAGCCACTATCCTTCCTCTGTCGAACTCGGATACTTGATCAAAAGATGATCGCTGTTTACGACGAGGCATAATTGATCGTTTTTTTGAAAAAACCACAAGAAAAACACAATTGCCGAACTTGAAATCGTCAAAATCTCCACGCCTTAAATAGCGCTTTGAAGTGGCGCCACAGGCGCGCGTGATGTGCGTCTGCGCTGAAATTCTAATCATTTGCATATCTCACCTCCGCTAATGCATGTTGTAAATTTCATGTTATTTGCATGTTTCCTTCAGGGTGTTGCATTTACAGTGGCCAGAAGTGTATATATACCATAATTTTACCACCTTTTCGAGCAAAATTTCATAACTAAGGTTTATTTTTAAGGGAAGTCATTTTACAAATTTAAAATGTACGTTTAACATGTGTTTGTATTACTATCTCTCAATCAGTATTCATTATTAGATCGGAGTTACCTAGTTTCTTTCAAAGTTTAAAAAATTTAATTACATTTTTGAATTTAATTGCATTTGCCTATAAAGGTAAAATTTTAACTTTATATACAAAACTTTATGTGAAATTCTCTCGCTAATTTATGTTTTTTGTAACAAAATTTTTTTCTTTGTTTCGAATCTTTTTATCATGATGTAGGAAGATTTAATGTTACAATTTCAGATTCCTAACGAAATGTTTTGATTAATTATTCGTGTTTGTCTCTCGCTTATAATGCAATTTAAATGTTTTCACTAGTGATTTATTAGATTATAAACTGCATTTCATCGCTAAATAGAACCGAATTTTCCAAGATTAAAAGATTCTAATATAGTTGTGCAGAACAAAATGCCTAAAACTTTGGGGAAAAAATAATACCAATATCTTTCTTTGCGTATTCCACTCTCTTTATCGCACACTTTATCACTGAAAATACTATTTCTTGTCCGAAGAAAATAGAGGAAATGAACAATAGTTTAAATCCTCTGATTAAATATTTCCAGTGTTTCATTTTATCCCAAGTTTCTAAAAGTTTTTCATCACTCTAAGCAAAAATAATGAGAAGTTCAGAACCATACATTGATTTTTCCAAACAGACAAATCCATGTTAAACTGTCAAGGGATATTAAAGGAAATAACTTTAAAAAGAGAGTCGGATATTCGTTCTTGAGAGCGATAAAGCTTATATTTCGGATTTCTTCCAGAGACTCAAATACCCAGGGGGATACTGTGCGCTTCCTGCGATGCAAACAAAATGCTACATACACAGATTTAATATTTGCCCGTCTGTTATTGCACTGTAAAACACTTTTAAAGAATTTATCATCCGAATTTATCCCTGCGTATATAAAGTATCTCCTCAACGGACTGTTTTTAAAAGAGAAACTCTTATGACAAATTGCTCGCCGGTACGTATTATGTGCTCAGGAAAAATGAGATAATTTTTGAATTAATACATTTAAGATGTCAAATTTCTATAGAAATTTGCTTATTTTATAAATATGGACTATTTAGCGTCATAGCAGTTCATCTTTCAAAGTGCTAAAAGCGAGCCTGGGTAGCCTAGTGGTAGCGCGTTGGGTTTCAGATCGAATATATATACACACACACACACACAATATATATATATATATATATATATATATATATATATATATATATATATATATATATATATATATATATATATATATATATATATATATATATATATATATATATATGAAATGTCCGAATGGACATCTCATGAAATAGTAGTTTACATCATGGCCGGAAAATAATAAAGTCAGATTCAGGAACAAACTAATTTATTAAACAGTAAAGCAACACATCTTATTCGCTTCGAGTCAGTCCAGCGTCTCCCGCAAAAAAGCGCCAAAATAGAATTAGGTCAGAGAGATTGCCAGAATTGGCGGAGGAAGTTAGTATGTGGGAAGGCGAAGCGTTTACGTCAGGACAAGAAGGACGGGTTACCATGACAGAGGTGAAGCACAGAATGGGTAGTTATTATAGGTAGTTAGTAATATTATCACATATATATATATATATATATATATATATATATATATATATATGTATGTTTATATATATACATATATATCTATATGTATGTATGTATATATATATATATATGTATATATATATATGTATGTATATATATATATTATATATATATATATGTATATATATATATGTATGTATATATATATATATATATATATATATATATATATATATATATATATATATATATATATATATATATATATATATATATATATATATATATATATATATATATGTGTGTGTGTGTGTGTGTGTGTGTGTATGTATGTATGTATGTAAATATATATCTGTAATATGCCCATTTCAGCACGTCCTTAAATTACAACCTGAAAGAGAAAATTAACATAGCTGGATCTCTAGTTCATATTAACATAGCTGGATCTAGACTCAGCCTGAAAGGAATAAAAATTAGATTTACATACAGTCGGGGCAAATAGTTTATTAGAGCGACAAATACATCCGTTCATTCCAAAAGAATGGCTCGGAAAAAATATCACCTTTCAACATTAAACGCGAGAGGGTGAAAAAAAAAAACCATGCGCCTATTACTTGTAGGGTCATCAGATTTAGGGTCTCGCGAAGCTAACTCACTCCTAGATTCGGACATATACACGTGTAGAAATGCAAAGGCATGCGCTTTTAAAGGCCTTGTTCTCATGGGAAGCTTTGTGGCTAAGGGCTTTAAAGCGATAAAATAATATTATTGTGGATTAGATTTAGGAAAGGGAATTTAAATGCTAGAATGGAGGGTATAATATTTAAGATATTACACACAAACAAACAAACACACACACAGATATATATATATATATATATATATATATATATATATATATATATGTAGGATTTATGCAAAATCTCTTATGCCCTAGTAATTTTCTATGTTGCTATGCGAACAGAGAGGCGCCAAGTCCGTCCATGCGACGGCGGGAGGGGACGGTCGAAAGAGAGGGTTGAATGATCTCGACTCTAAAGCCGCTCGACAGAGGGGGTGTTTTCTTGTGCCCCACGCGAAAGGCGCAGGATTTTAGTGGATAGAAGGGAGAAGGAATAGACCTCCCAGAGGGGAAGGTTGTGTTTTTTGTCTCCGTGCGAGAGGTACGAGAGAGATTATATTTTCCAACGGGAGCGAGAAGCTGCCCGGTCTTTTGTTCGGTTGAAGGGAAGCGAAACATTGCGCTCCCGTGATTATTGCCATACTGTACCGGAGACTGTAAAAGTAGGATCTCCGGCATATCATAATTGCTGTCTACACCAATAAACGATTATTGTTAAGTTTCACAAAGTATAGTTGATTGATGACTCAAGTGTGTTCTTATTATACACCCCCCCCCCTAGACGCCGCCACTTAGACAGGAAAGTCTACACACACACACACATATATATATATCCCGTATATATATATATATATATATATATATATATATATATATATATACGGGGTAATTATTATTAAACTGACACTACTCAGGGCCATTAGTAGCGCGATCTATCAACCGGAATTCCACCAAAATTGATAGAGGGACTAAGGACGACAAATAAGGACTAAGGAATGGGAAAGAGTATCCATGAAAAAAAATAGTTCGAAAAGTCACCGATAGGGTAAGATATAGCGCTGTATAGTTGTCGGCGCACTGTCGGCACTGTAGTTGTCGGCATCAGCATAAAACGCAAGTAAAACGTCAAAATTCTAATTCATGACTACTTAGTCGACAGCTGCGCCAGTATTTTGGGCTATCAAGATCGGTGCGGAATCTGTTGCACCATCGCTTTACAGAAGAAAGGATCACGAGTCGCTTTTTTTCCACTGGCACGGCCAACTCGCTTCCCGGACGCATATTACCATTCCTTACATGAATTCACGCCATTACATCGTTTGGCGGCTGCTGATTGGTCAATTGAGTTTACATCGGTATTTGGGTATTTGGTGCGCTGATGCTTATGAAAGCATGTCTGTTTTTCAAGAATCAAAACTTCCATCGCTATTTTTGAACGAAATAGAATCTATTTCAAATAATAGTATCGTAGTACGCAGTAACGTTCAAAATTACATGTTTGTGCATTATAAAATTTATTCATTTGTACAATAAAGTCACTTTATTTTCAATCTATTTTTGGTAATTTTTAGAAGAGTATTTATAATTTTTATTTTTTAAGAGTAAGGTTAAAAACTAAAGTGTGCAAAACAGCAAAAAATATATAATTTGCATCTTCAATTAAGATTTTAATTAAAAAAATTTTTTTTTTTAAATTCAACATTTAAATTTAAAAAAAAATATCAACATTTAAGAAAAAATTCAATTTTGAGTAATATTTACTCTATTTTATTCTACTCCTAAAATTTTACAGTGAAATTACTACGGAAATTGGTAATTTCTTAAAATTTTCCATGCACAAAAAAGAAATATAAAGGCATTTATGGCGAAAATTTCTTTTACAAATAGTTTGTCGCTTTAAATTACTTTTACATTAATAGGTGGCGCCACTTAAAAAAATTCACGTTCCTTGTAAAATATGGCGTAAATAAAATATAAAAATGAAAGCAACTGAAATAGATTTTATCTCATTTAAAATACTCTTAGGATCAAATATTATGCAATTATCGAAATGAAAGCAACTGAGACATATATTCAGGGCCCGACTTTGACACAATGGGGCCCTGGGCAAAGCAGACTTTGGGGGCCCCCTTCAAGGACAGATCCAGAGGGGGGCATGTCCTCCCTCTTCAGGACCAGATTTCCACATGAACATGTGGGACACTCACCCAGGCCTCCCTTAAATCGGGACCAGAAATTCGAAAAAAATTTCAACCGACAAGTCAAAAATTTGAAGAAAATAATGAATATTAATAAGATGTGTTAATTAATTAATTTACTTTTTAATGTTAATAAATAAATTCATGAAATTTCTTTTGAAATTCAAAATAAATCACAGTCTGGAGTTATTACAACTCCCCCCCCCCAAAAAAAAAGAAATAAATAAATAAACCAGTTAAACGCTTATGGACGTAAGCATGCTTTCACTATAGTGGGTGCACTGTGCTCCACCCAGGATTTTTTTTCTGTAACCGCCACTGCACCCCTTTACTATTTTAACCAAAAAACAAATTCTCAAAACTATGTACAACTTTATACTAAATTAGGGGGCCCCATAATTTTGGGGGCCCTGGGCAAGTGCCCCACTTGCCCATGCGGAAATCTGGGCCTGCATATATTTTAGCATTTATCTCATTTAAAATGAGCTTAGGATCAAATATTATGGCAATTATCGATGCAAACTCAATTGAGCAATCAGCAGCCGCCAAACGATGTAATGGAGTGAATTCATGTAAGGAATGGTAATATGCTTCCCGGACCCAACCCATCTTTCTGTGGGGTTATTTCAGGTCCAAGGTGTATCTTGGTGTAGTCTCTAACTTGGCGGCCCTAAAGGACAACATATCCCGGACTGTGATGAACATTCCTGGTGACATGCTACTCTCGGCCGTCGAGGAAGTAGTGTTCAGGATGCAATGTGTCGTCCACCAGGATGGTGTACACATTGAAGGAGGAGGGAGAAGTGAAATTTCTGCATAAAGCGGTGTTGCAGTGGAATTTTTTTATTGTTTATTTGTCTGCTTATTACAACTTTTTCGGTATTCACCCCTTATATTTAGAGTCCGAAATACTGGTCGAAATGCTGCTGTCGACTAGGTAGTTCGTAGTTGGGAATCTGCATTTTGATGTTTTACTTGCGTTTTGTGTAAATTCTCGGGAGTTCCGACAACAAAAGCGCCATATCTTCCCCTATCGGCGACATTTGGAACTTTTCACGGAAACTCCATCACATGTCGTTTATAGTCCCTCTATCAATTTTGGTGGAATTCCGGTTGATAGATCGCGCTACGGATGGCCTTGAGTAGTGTCAGTTTAATAAAAATCACCCTGTATATTAAAGAATGGAAAAATATATTAAAGAAATTGCCAATATTACTCTCAATTATTGACTAAAATATAATTATAGAATGAATTAATCTAGCTGCTTTTATGTTTTTCTCCTCTTTAAATCTGATCTGATTTCACTCCTTTAGGAGGTCTAACTAAACATTTATTATCATGCTTTTATTAACTTGCTTTCTTGTGTGTTTGTGTGTGTGTGTTTGTATAGTACAAATCTTGCAATCGATTTTTAACTAACCTCCCGACTAGCTAGACATTTGAAACTTTTAGAATAGCTCAGAACATGATGACAATGCATTTTTTAAATACTTTTAGCCATCTTTAAGAAGAATTAAATTAATTTTCAGTTATTTTCAGTTAATATTGTTTTGTAAACTGGTGCAGCCATCTATTGGCCGGAAAGGGAACGAAAAGTCAAATGCAAGTTAACTTCCAATTGACTTCATTTTCTTTCAAGTTGATGGGATAATTCATCAAAAAATTTTTAAAAAAGTATTTATTAATACATAGAATTGTCAAGTTTATATGATTCAACAGAAAATTCAAAAACATGGTGTATAAAAAGTCTTTTTATCTTATAATTATTTTCTGACTATTATTATCCTTAATATCATTTAGCCATTACAGATATATTTAATGTAAAGATTTTTACCTCTATCCAACCACGCCCGTTGGTACTTTCCATTGTTCCCGCCCCTAAAAGAGAAAGAAAAAGACACGCAATATTTTTTGTCTGAGAAGTGAAATTATTTTTAAAAACACACTTTCGAATACCTTCTCACCCATGGTAGAGTACTGAGAAGTAACTTTGACGATAAAATCTTCCACAGGAGCCACAACTGTAATATACAGAGTACTCTATCATAAGATTACTGCTCATTAAACAGTTCAAAATCTTTTATTACAACTGCGTACGCCATTAAATACCTTTGTGTCTAGGCCAGATACGGGCACGTTAAATCCGCAGGCCTGAAAATTCTTCTATGAGGTCAGTGCGTGGGGGAAGGTACGAATCTTTCAGATGTCATCCTTGGGCAAAATCGTGGTAGCATCTGGCCAAGTCGGACTCCGACCCTTGTGGGGATTTTGTAAACTGGAATCGCATTCCTAAGTGGTTATTTTTACTTCTTGCGTATATTAGCTAAGCGCCGTGATTGCTTCTTTCCTTTATTGGCGACACATTTCATAAGGATAAAACTTTACAATACACAGCAACTAAAATATTAAAATATTTAAACTAATGATCTTCAATACAAAATCTCAAGGCCTTGTTCAGTTCTTCCACAGCTAACTCTTCTTATACTCCTTAAACAGTATTCAGCTTCTTAACCGTAAAATTTGAATAAACAATAAAACCGCCAGGGTTATCTTGTAGTTGCGCTGCTTGCCCAGTTGCCTGACGTCACTGTGTTCATTTAGAAGCAAAAAATAAAACTCAGTACTAAGTGGCGCACATGCGCCAACACTCTGTTTACTGCCATCTATGGACCTGTTCGGGAGTTGCTCCGGCCAGGGTTATTAGTAAAAAAGAAAAAAACAAAACTTTGAGTTTAAAACAAAACTTGACACAAATTCTCTGTTCCTTCAAATCGTCCATTGCAAAATCGCAAACACACGCAGACACAACAGTCAAAATTTTTTTGCCAACAACGAATGCATCCACTTACAATGAAGTCGCTTTGCATACTGACTCACAAAGATTGTATGCATATCCTTCTGGTGGCGTTTGACCATAGCTACGTCCGTTTATGCACGTGATTGAAATTTCGGGAACTTTTGGGTAGCAACTCGTATATAAGTAAGAACGTAGCCTAGTTAGTCTAGACCATGGGTGGGTATTAAGGCTGCTATGTACTAAGAAAAAAATCGTATTTCCCCTTTCCTCTTCTTGCAGACTCTTGTGCTGGGAGGAGTCCAGTTGACAGTTCGAGAATTCCACCCCCCTTAGGATTGACATTTTGAGGGATTGTAATGGTTCTCTCTCTATAGGGGGGGGGGTGAAGCGCTGCCCCTAAATTTTTTATTTAAAATATATTTTTGTCAACTATTTACAGGTACATAAATGCTGATAATCAAATAAAATTGATATTGTCAGATAGCCCGAACTTTTCTGCAATGCGCTACCGGATTCATTTTATAAATTTCGTCCACCGAAGAAATTTATGAGCGTTTAAAACACACTGTACCAGATTTTTTTCCCGAATAATTTAAATTTTAAAATATTAATTGCATTTAAAAAAAACCGAAAAAGGTACACAAATGTAAATTTTCTTTCTCTATGACGGAGTACAATTTAAAAAAAAATCTTTGATTCCAATTCCGCAATCCATGGACAAATTTTCTCCATAGGTTAACATTGAGGTGAGAGAATCCAATAGGGTTAGTACATAGCAACCTTGACATTTTGGGGTGACCGCCTTTACTAAGACCTAAGACGCGCATACTAAAAGAAACATTTATGGAACACCGACGTGATTTGCTTTAAACGCGGTTTTAAAAGAGTACGTTTTTTTCTTGTAGTTCTGTAGGTAAGTACATATTCCTATTTATTATTAAGGGAACGGTGGACCTTTATTTCAGCAAATCTCGTCATTGTAATACTGATTGTGCTATTGTAAATAATATATATATATTTCTGTAGGTTATTAGTACCAAAATAATTTTTTTCAAGTAAAAAATCATTTATGAAGCTTCTACAAAGGAATTTATAATGGGTAAGTGTAGTAATAAATTTTAAATCTGTATTTCTCAAACAAGATTTTTCAAGACTTTTAGATTTTTTAAATGCTCCATCCTACTTAATTTTTGTTCAAAATTCATGAAATTGATAAGGAAGAATCCTGATGCTGTTTACAAAAAAACTGGGTATGAATTTTACAATTCGACTTTATTAAGGTAATTAAATTTGATTTATAACTTTTCAATAGGCAAAATTTTGATGAAAATCGGGATGGAATTCAGAAAAAAATCTCTCAAAAATGAACTATTCGACAGATTAAATAATTGATACCCAGATTTGTTTGTTATACAGTTTAAAAAGATTAAAATGCAAAATCGAGGAAGTATCTCAAAAATTAAGTAGCAAGGAGCATTTTAAAATTTTGTTTATAAATTTCAAATTTTTTAAAAAATCTTAAAATTATAATGAGATTGGAAATATCTTTTAAGGTATTCTATTTATTTATAGTGAAATGTGTATATGTACAAAATTTCGTATGTCTACGATGAAAAGTAAAAAAAGTAAATTTTAATGTCCACCGTTGCCTTAAGTTATAATAAATATTGTAGACCGTTTGTTTAGCTCACCACACCTACGTCACTGGGTGGACCGCAACACCTTGAAAAAGTTAGAAGTAGCCCGTACCCTGGAAAAGTCTCCTCACCCCTGGTCTAGCCCTAAATCCGTAACTGATCATAGTGAAAGTTAAAAAAACTATTTAAATATTAAAGAAAAAATGGCATAGATGATACTTATAAACTAGTTATCTTGAAATATTTCTTTTTGAAATAAACGAAGAAAGGTTATCACAACTGCAGATTGTAAAATAAATTTCTATCTCGAACGGAACTGTGTTTCTACGGAGTTTATATTCTTTGCGTTATCTCCGTGGTCGGTTTTTAAAAGAAATTTCTTATCGTTCTTATTTTGTTGCGTTCGAAATGCCCCTCCTCTTTTTGGTACTGTAGTTTACCATTAAAAAAACACTTAAGCAGAAAGAAATAGTCTCCTCTCCACGGAAAAAAGTAGTACGAAGTAAATATAAGATTTTGTTGTATTATCTGAAAAGAGGAAATAGAGTGTGTTCTTATTCTTTATTGGATGAAGGAAGAGAGAAAATTGAAGTTTTGATAAGCTCTATGAAGATACTTTCATGTGTATTGGGAAGCTACGATGAAATTGTTTCGAACAGATGTGGAAATTGTTTCTCCGCTGGGAAAACTAGACACACTTTTGTCTAATGCAATTTATTTACACAGAATTATAGGAGTTATCAGAATAATTCTATCATTAGGAGATTTAATTTAAAAAATTAGAAATTTTCAGAGAAATTTAACTTCACAAAACATGGTACACACACGCCAAGTGTATGTATATATATATATATATATATATATATATATATATATATATATATATATATATATATATATATATATATATATATATATATATATATATGTAATAAATTAAATATTATGCCCTCCATTATAGCATTTAAATTCCCTTTCCTAAATCCAATCCCCAGTAACATTACTTTATCGCTTTAAAACCCATAGCAACAGAACTTCCCATAAAGTGCATGCCTTGCATATCTACACGTGTATACGTCTGGCGACGCGTGGGTTCGCATCGCCAGCCCCAATATTCTGCTGACCGTACAAAATAACAGCCACGTTTTTTTCGCCTCTCGCGCTTAAGGTTGAAAGGTGGTATCTTCGCTTCCGAGCATCTGACATGGATGGACGTACTTTTTATCGCTCTAACAAAACGATTCGACCCGACTGCTTCAAAATTTTAATTCCTTTCAGGCTGAGTTTAGCTTCAGTCATGTAAATATGAACTAGTTTTCCTTTTCAGGTTGCATTTTAAGGAAGAATGTAATGGATATATTACACACACACACACACACACATATATATATATATTAATTACGTTAGAATATTAGAACTTGAAACACATTTCAAAATCCTAGTCAAGTACTAAATCTTCTGAAATATACAATTTCATTTATAAAAACCAGATTTATTAAGTCATTCTGGGAGCGAGATGAGGTCATTTCTGGACAAGGGATCCTTGAGTTCATCTGAAAAGGGTGAATCTAAAAACGCAATTATACATCATTTCCTACACATAAAATTCCGAAAGGGACCCTTCCTGTGGTCAAAATTGTTAGATCAGAAAATAACTAAGAAATGAATCGTGTTATGTGATAGTGCCCTTTATTTTCAAAACTGCTATGCTCTCTATTTTCTCAGGGATCATTTTTAGCTGAGCTCGCCTGAGGGTAAATATAAAAACTACGAAAAGTTGAAAATGTGTTGATAAAATTAGTTTGAGTGATCAGAAGTAAATTAACGTTAAAATTGTTGAAATTCAGGAAATTAAATGCCCAGGATAAGAAAATAAACGCCAATAAAACACTAAATAGCACTAAGCTCCTCAACCATAGGAGCACACAGAGAAAAAAGTTGGTCTGTGAACCCATTTCTCTGAGTTCAAATCTACTGCTTAAGCTAGGTGAGTCTGGCATGCAAACCAGCCAACAAACTTCTACAGGCGCTTCTACAACGAGCCAAAACCTATAAAACTACGCCAAAATCGCTTGAAAATCAAAGTCATGTTGACTGTTGGCGTGTTTTCCACTCGAGAGTTTATCGGTCCACTTGAGGGACAATCAGCCAACAAACAATATCATTTCGACGTCAATGACGTGTTTGAGGGAGAATGTTCTACGGATATGGCCTGAGTTGGGGAGGAACAATTTTTGTATTTTGCACCACTATAATGCGCCAGCCCACACATCAGTCACTGTATGCGATTTTTTTTTACCAAAAACTCAACGAATGTCATCGATGAAGAACGGAATTCGCCAGATAAGGCCCCGCTGACTTCTTTCCTGTTCTCAAAACTCAAATTACCACTTTTGGCGCAGCATGTCCTCTCTGGATCTTGCGCCATTAAACCCCATACAACCAAACAACCAAATTACCACTTCGAGGCCAAATTCGGCCCTACCGTGCCTATAAAGTTCCCCTAAGTGCCTATAAGACGTATTTTCGACGACTTGATTATTCGTTGGAATAAGGGCCTGTTCACATAAGAGTCCGTTGCGGAGGGTTAAAGTATTGAAATATATTTAACCAATGACAAACCTCCAAACGATTAGCAATGAAATTTTTAACGCCTATGATTGGTTTATTTTCGTCTCAACGTCATCATTCCCTTAACGCTACGCAACGGATTCCTATGTGAACAGGTCCTTAGTGTATTTTATCAAACGGGGTCTATTTTCAAGACAGCACCATAAATTTGGAGGATTAAAGCAATATTTTGCGTTTTCTAGAATAATTCCCAGTATTCATTTGACAGAATGCATAAGAATATGCGTAACAGCGAACAAATTTTTTTACTTGGTTTTTTTTTAGATCAGATCAGACCAGACCAGAAAAGATCAAATCAGACAAAACCACATCTACCAAAAGACAACGCAAACCTTGGCATTCGCTGATGACATCGCTTTAGTGGGTAGATCCAGGATATATGTCGCAAAAGCATTCAATTTATTAGAATCCGAAGCAAGGAAATTAGACCTAACTATAAATGAAGATAAAACTAAATTTTTAGAAATTGCCCATAAAACACCTAACTCATTGCCATTAACTGTAAACAACTACACTTTCGAAAATGTAACACCGTTCAAATATCTTAGAACTATCGTCACTAATAACAATGAAATATCTGTTGAAATTAATAACAGACTTTATATGGCAAACAGATGTTACCATGGCCTCAAAAATCAGTTTAAATCTCGAATCATAGGCCGTAACACTACAATTAATATATATAAAACTCTATTACTACCCATCATACTATATGGCTGCGAGTGCTGGGCAATGACTAAATCTAATGAAAATAAACTATTGATTTTCGAGCGCAAAATATTAAGAAAAATATTTGGCTCAATTTGCGAAAATGGTGTTTGGAGATCAATGTTTAATTACGAAATCTACCGAAAATTCAGACAACCTGACATTGTCAAGGTCATAAAATGCCACAGGATTCGATGGTTGGGTCATTTATACGGGACTAAAGACACAAATTCAATAAAAAAGCTCACATTTACCAAACCTATGGGAGCTAGAAAGCGAGGAAGGCCACCAAGTAGGTGGCTTGATGCCGTTGAGAATGATGTAAAAAAATATATATAGGGGAGACTGGAGGAGTCTTGCCTTAGATTGGGCCAGATGGCGTAAACGTATTGCGACGGCCTTGGCCAGCAGTAGGCTGTAGTGCCCTAGAAAAAGAAGAAGACAAGACCACATCAGACCATATCAAACCGGTTAAGTACAGATCAAATCAGATCAGCCCAGATCAGATCAGATCAATATTAAACTGAGGGGTCATTCAAGTACTACTTAAGCATTAAGGGGGTACTGCTTTTAGGGGTTTTGCTTATTTTTGCTGACAAAGGGGCAGTGGGATCATAGCAAAGAGATACGGCCTGTTCACATAGGAGTCCGTTGCGTTGCGTTAAGGAAAAGATGACGTTGAGACGAAAATAAACCAATCATAGGCGTTAAAAATTTCATTGCTAATCGTTTGGAGCATATGATTGGTTTATTTTCGTCTCAACGTCATCTTTTCCTTAACGCAACGCAACGGACTCCTATGTGAACAGGCCCTAAGAGAGAAAACATGCGCCCAAGAGAGCGTGATCCGATGGGGTCCTGACGACACTGTCATCTGTAGTCTCCTGCCATCTGCATTAACTTACTTTTGAATTATACTATTTACTCCCAAAGAATTAATGAAAACTTTAAAACGTTGATGCAATTCTGACTGTCTTCATTCATTGTTTAAAGTATGTGCTGCTAATGATTAAATATCCGTATACTTTTTCTTAGAAACGGTCGATGAATTTAATGATTAAAATGAATCATTACGCCTATGAAATAGCGACAAGGAGTTTGCCAAATATTACGTAAGTAAAAAGGAGGTTTGGGGAAGGGTTCAGACATTTGTTTCTTTTGCTTACAAGGAAAGGGAGGAGACCGAAAATGACTAAAAATGTGCTTACATAATACTTGAACGGCCCCTGTATATGTATATATATATATATATCTATATCTATCTATCTATCTATCTATCTGTCTATATATCTATATATCTATCTATATATATACACACACACATATATAGACATATACTGTGAAACTTCTCTAATCAGCCACTTCTCGAAACGGCCACTTTTTTTCGGAATCATTACTGGCTGGCATAGAGAAGTTTCACTATTTATCTCTCTATATAAAACAGTTCCGTAACTGACTCACTGACATACAACGCACAGACCAAACCGCTGGACCTAAAGGGCTGACATTTTGCATGGCGATTCTTCTTATGGTCTAGGGGTGCACTGAGAGAGATTTTTGAAAAATTCTTAGTAGATTTTTTTAAATTAAATTTTTAAGCTGTTTTAGTAACTTTTTTTCAGTTTGCATTTAAAATAAGAATTTCAGTGTTATAAAATTTATATCAGGAGAAAGATCATAAAGAATCCTTTAAAATGAGATCTTTTTCGAATCTTTATCTCTATTTTCTGATTTTTGGTGAATTTTTAAACATTAATTTTTAGAATTTACTTTATTAAATGCTGATCACGTGATTTCTTTTTCTGGTACTTTCAATAAATTTATCGTCACGTGATAACAGCTAAATTGACAAAAAAAATTTTTTTTTTCTTGCTAATGCTGCAGACGATTGGACATTATCCAAAAAAATATTAAAATACAATAAATATATTATGTTCCTCAAACTGTATACGGTGGTTTTATAAATATATGTATTTTTATTTTTTTTACATCAATTGTATACATTGATCGTCGTATTTATTATAAATATATATATATTTATATATTTTGGCATTAATTGCAGACATTGACCTTTGTATTTAATTTCAATGTACTCCGTAGCGAAGCGCGGGTTTTCAGCTAGTATATACATATATGCACACACACACACACACACATGCATACATACATACATACATATATATATATATATATATATATATATATATATATATATATATATATATATATATATATATATATATATATATATATATATATACTAGCTGAAGTACCCGACGATGCCCGGGATTTTAAGAATGTTTGTTGTTAACCAAAATCAATTTAAAATTAACACAGTATAAATAACATAAAAAATATATGTGAAATGTTATACACGTCTCAGAATTTCAGCCTTTCATCATTTTAATACTAAAATCTGAAAAGTAAAAATGTCAAATTCTCTAATGTTTGTTAACCAAAATTAATTTAAAACTACGCACAGTATAAATAACATAGAAAAAAAACCTTGTGAAATCTATAAATATATAAATTTATAATAAACTCCTCAGAATTCAGCTAGAATTAGCCTTTCATCATTGGGGTAAAAAAAAGCTGCAATTACAGGTTCAGCAGAAATTTCCAATAGAACAATGATATGACTGCAGCGTTGCCTCTTAAAAAAATGAAGTGTTTGATTGAGGGCTGCAAACCATTCAACTCCTCTCCACATTTAACTCCTATAAACATCCTCTACATATTAAATTCCTTTTCTCTCCATAATAAACTCCTCAGAATTTTGGTATATTCAGCCTTTCATCATAGTACCACTAAAATCTGAAACATCCTCTCCAGAAATATAAATTTATTAATTTCAATAATTAAACACACACAAATATATAAATTACGCAAAAGTTTTTTAACCAACATTTGAATAATTCGTAAATGAAAAAGCATATGAAATAAAGATAAGAACTTCCGGAATCGAAATTAATTACCCTTAATTTTTAATTAATAAAAAACCAACATAATATGAATAAAAACGATAGTTGCTTAAAACCATATGAAAATAAAGCTATTATAAAGATGATAATAATAAAAAAGCATAAGAAAATAATGCTCCCGCATGAAGTTAACGTTACGATATAAAGATAGTAATAATAATATAAACCGCGTGCATAAAATATTTAGCTTTTCAAGCGAAATAAATTGATTTTTAGAAAAAAACTACTTTTAATCGAGAAATTAAAATACATTGCACAAAATTTTAATTTTACCAACTTTCCACCCTACAATTTACACCCTACTTCTTTTAAATAGGATGTAAATATAAAGTTTTAACAGCCAATTGAATGCCAGTTAAAAATAATGTGTGCGCATGAAGTTAACGTTACGATATAGAGATAGTAATAAAAATCTATATATATATAAAACAGTTCCGTAACTGACTAACTGACTGATTGACTGACTGACATACAAAGTACAGACCAAACCGTTGAACCTAAAGGACTGAAATTTTGCATGGCGATTCTTCTTATAATGTAGGGGTGCACTAAGAAAGATTTTTGAAAAATTCTTCTTAGATTTTTTTAAATTAAATTTTTAATCTGTTTTTGTAACTTTTTTCAAGTTTGCATTTAAAATAATAATTTGAGGGTTGTAAAATTTATATCACGAAAAACATTCAAAAAATATTACATTCAAAAATATCATCTGTAGATAGAAAGGGGAGAGAAAATTTAAAGAAATGTAAATTTATAATGTACTCAGGGAATGTATTATTGTGGTTCTATATCAGAAAAATAATAAAATACATAAATCATAAAATAAAAAATATACATTAGCATATTGGGCACGAAGTTGCGTATCTTTCATGTAACATCAAACTCCCTTATTTTAATTCAAATGTTTAAAAACATTTAAAAATAATAACATTTAAAAATTTCGCATAAGTTCATTTTGAAAAATTCATGTATTTCATATATATCTTATTTATTCTGCACTTTGTAAAAAAATAGAAATATGCCTGTCAAAAAACAGTAGTCAACTGCCCCAGAGCGCGCGTTGCAACGCTCTCATGTGTACGGTCTAATTCAACACAAAGGAACTCGAGGCGCGCTGCAATCGCTCGATCTGCGTGGAACTCTCCAAACGCGCGTTGCAACGCGCGTTCTAGTAGAAGAGAGCGTTGCATGTGTACGCAATCGTTTGATCAGTTGTATTTTTCAACGCGCGATGCAACGCGCGTTAGAAAGCGCGCGTTGCAACGCTCTCATGTGTACATAGCCTAAAGGACTGAAATTTTGCATGGCGATTCTTCTTATAATGTAGGGGTGCACTAAGAAAGATTTTTGAAAAATTCTTCTTAGATTTTTTTTAATTAAATTTTTAATCTGTTTTTGTAACTTTTTTCAAGTTTGCATTTAAAATAATAATTTGAGGGTGGTTAAAATTTATATCACGAAAAAGATCATAAAAATTCCTTTAAAATGAAATTCTTTTCGCATCTTTACCTCCATTTTCTAATTTTTGGTGAATTTTTAAAGATTAATTTTTACAATTTAATTTATTAAACGCTGATCATGTGATTTCTTTATCTGGTACTTTAAATAAATGTATCGTCACATAACAACGAAATAGACACAAAAAAAATTAAAATAGTGGCGCCATCTACTGTACGCTTGTGAATCGAGAGTTGTTGGTATTTATTAATTAAAAATATTGGAAAGTTCTTGTGGATCTGTAAATATACATGTGGTAACAGTTTTAAAATTTATAAATTATCAACCTACACAGGTGATAATTTATCCGGCGTTGCCCGGGATTTTAAGAATGTTTGTTAACCAAAATCAATTTTAAAACTAAACACAGTATAAATATCATAGAATAAAAAGCATGTGAAATGTTATACACATGAATAAAAAGAAAACCCAACATAAAAAACCATAAATTTACAATAATTTCTTCAGAATTCAGCTAGATTTAGCGTTTCATCATTGGAGCAAAAAAACCCTGAAAAGTAAAGCATAAAATATATACATTTATAATAAACCACTAAAAGCTGAAAAGGAAAAATGTCAAATTGTCTTTAGGAAAGTAAAGCTGAAAAGTAAAAATGTCAAATTGTCGAATGTTTGTTAACCAAAATCAATTTAAAAACTAAATACAGTATAAATAACATAGAAAAGATTTAGCCTTTATCATTGGAGCAAAAATTCCTGAAAAGTAAAACATAAAATACATAAATTTATAATAAACCTACCAAAATCCATTAAAAAATAAACACAGTATAAATAACATAGAAAAAAAGTATACGAAATGTTATACACATTAATAATATGAAAAATAAAATAAAATAAAAATAATAATTTTTAAAAATAATAAAATAAAATAAAATAATTTAAAAAATAATAAATAAAAATAATAATAATAATAATTTAAAAATAATAAAATAAAAGCTGAAACAAAAAAGCCTCCATAAAAAGCTGAAAATACAGGTTTAGCAAAATCTGTACGATCCGTATTCGAACCCGCGTCGTGTAGTGTAGTAAATAAACGCTCTTACCGAATGCGCCACAATAACATGCTGGTGTATTGTGTAAATAGGAGAATATTTGTACTAAAATTACTGGAAAGTGCTATGGGTTGGTGAATATACATGTATTTATGGAGTAAGAGGAGTTTTAAGTTAGAAATAAGTTAGCAGGATAGAAGCTTAGTCTTTAACTCTTCAATAGACACAAAGACATAAGCGAAGGGGGTTGCAGTAGCGATTAAAATGATCTTGTGACACTTAGCGTGGTTGATTCGAATTTCCATCGCGTGTGATAGTGTCAATATGCCGTTGGATCCGATTTATTTTAGAGTATAAAATCTGACTTGAAAGATTATTATTTTCATTTATTATTCTGGTTTAATATATAACTTGGAACTTTTTGATTTTATTTATTTTTATCTTTTCGCTCGCTGTTTGCCAGCTAAGCCTAACGTGGACGCCATATTCAGAGTGGTGATTCCACAAAGTGTAACATCTTACATTTAGTTTCAAAATTTTTGGTTTTTTATTAATTAAAAATCAACGGTAATTAATTTCGATTTTTGAAGTTCTTCAGACCCTCGGCTGTTTTTAAAGACGCCTGTATGTAAAATTTCACGATCGTTGCTCCTAAACTGTGGATTTCTATACAATTACAGAGATACAAACATTCATTTTTATATATTAGATATATATATATTTGAAAGGTGGCCGGCGAAAAGGGTTTCTTCCATAACATTGGCAATGTAGAGTTTTTGATCGGTTTGCGGAAACGCACTGTGTCTGCACTGAGTTTGCACTGTGTCAAAAAATATTTTTTGCATGAATTCTATTAATAGTTAATGCAGTCAACCATGATTTAAAAAATTGTCATTTTAGGGAAGTTTGAGTAAAAAAGAAAGAAGATTGCTTTAATCTAGCGTAAGAATTCATTACAAACAGAATTTCAAATATTTCCCTATTATTATAAATGTTGTACAAAAATATATTCGGAATGACTGAGCCGAAAAAAAGTTGTAGTTAAGGTTTCTTCTGACGCCATTATATCCAGTCGCTCCAAATGATACATCGACCATTACACAGATTTAATGTACTATTACCCGATTCATTATCGCACCTAGGATTTTTGTGCTATGTTCTTGAATGAAAAATTTCTGATACTTTTTTTAACTTTCCCCATAAAGAAAACGCTTTGGTGTATTTTCTTTCTGCCCGAGAAAGACAATTAGAAAGGTGAACCAAAAATGAATGACAAATGTTTGAAAAAATTATGTTTTTCGCAGTGATGAACGTGTTTATTAGCTTGTAAAATATGTCTTTCCGATTCAAATGCTCAGTGACTTAAATTGCCAAATTTTAAATATTCTTCCATTACAATCAGGCATTATCGGAATTTTATGTGCTGTCATCTAACTTATATGAGTAAAATTTTTTCATGATACAAATACTTGTTATACAAGTATACTATTTATACTTGTTAATACTTGTTTCATGATACTAATACTTGTTTTACGAGGATTAAAACTGAAAAGTGTCTGGTCAATACTTTTTATGAAAAATTAGTTTAGGTAAATTTATTTAGTATATGGCATTCTTGGTAATTTGAAACTTTCTTGTACTTAAAAAATGAGTTGATTGGGCAAAGTGCCCAATCAACTCAGATTTGAAATTTGCTAAGAAGGATAATTATGTGCCAGGCACCGACGCGTACGATTAAATTGAACTCCCGATTGATCAAAATTGACACCTGACTTTAGCACGTCATATGGGGTGATGGTTTTCGAATGTTCCACGCCATTCGCGTTATATAACTATTAAGATGTAGGCGCATGGCTTCCTTAAGGGGAAAACACTAGATTACTTTGGTTAGATAGAGATCAAATTCAGAAATGAGGGACGGTGTTCTGTTGCGATAAGTTCAAAGAATTTTGAACAAACGTTTTAATGATAACGAAACGGTTTGAAATTTATTTCATATATATATATTATGGGAAATTATATCCCATCTCCATCTACAAACTTTACGCGGCGCTACTGTCTCTGTGACGTCAGTGCGTACGCCAGCATGATGTATTCCCGCCTTATCAAACGATCGCTGTACTCCGAGATGGGTAGACGTCCCTCTCGAGCTGTTTATTTTAATTTTTCTAATATTTAACTAATAAAGGATGTTTATATCTAATGCTGCTGTGGTCGTTCCCTCCCCACATTTGGGGGTTCGGCCTTTCCTTCGCTTTCCCTGCGTGAATTGTTCCCCCTAGACCCGTTTCCCGTTTAAAAAAAAGAAGTATCATCCCAGCAGACGGCTGTGGACACTTGTTTTTTAATTTAGTTGTGGCTGACGTGCCAATTGCAGCAGACGGGCTGCTCTTACCAAGGTATTTGTTTTAATCTACGAGGATTCTACGAGAAGACCTGTAACAAACCAACGAATCTACAATCTTTTCGCCACGGACGTTGAAATCGAAATTAAAAATTGCTGCTGTGCTGCACTGTGTAATCTTCAAGAACTTAGTGCAACTCCTACACTGCTGGATATAGTGCCATTCTACTGGATAAGGTGATTTTGGATAGTGACATTCACCTATATAAAAAAAAATAGACTGGATTTTCGAGGACTGTTCTTCCTATTCTCATTGGATACCCTTCGAGCCACAAGGACTGTTCCCTTAAGCGAGGTAGGCCCCATTTTTTTGTTTTCCCGTTAGTTTGTGTTTCAAAATTTCGTAATTTCTTAAGTTTAAAATTTCCCCCCTCAGTTGTGTTATTAATTTGTTTCAATTTTCATTATGGCCCTAACCTTAGGCGATATCCCTCTCATTGCTAACTCCCTCACATACGGAACAACCCAAAACGTAAAATTATTAAATAAAGTACTCGGTTATACCGAATTCGACCGCTCATCGCGAAAACAAATACGTCAATTTTCCTCATTCCCCGCAGAATTCGATGTCGCGAAACATAAAGAATGCTTAATGAAGGATCTTTCACTCGCCGATTTTATTTCTGTTGCTAATTTATTACATTTAGATAATGTCAGTACTAACAAAATTGAGTTAGGCGATAATATTCTTTATGCCCTATCCGATTTGTCCAAATTTCAAAATTCTTTAGATACGAATTTTTTTATGCGACGCTGAAAACGAAATTACCCTTTCTTCCGAGTCTAACGCAAATGATTTAAATGTAGGTCAAAGTACTTCTGGTCATTTACAACGCTTTCCCATGCATCAGCCAGACATCCAGAATGAACAACTGTGGCTTGACGTCTCTCCTAGCAGAAATGATGTTTTGAATAAACAATAATGTTTTGATTCCCGAGTCTATGTAGGGATGCGACATCGATGTCGATGTTTTCAAAACATCGATGTTTCGATAAAAACATCGATGTTTTAAAACATCGATTTATTGAAGCCGATTTTTTTTTAACATCGATGTTTTGTGCTCGATGTTTTACGTTGTCTCGATGTTTTTTTTTAAAATGAAAAGTATCGTAATTAAAAAAATTTGCCACGTAGCATAATTTTCACACTCAGCAAATGTAAGTCTGAATTCTGAAAAGGACGAATACAAAAGGGGGAATGATTCCTTAGCAAACAGACAAATGGCAATTAACGACCAATGAACCAATCAGAGCGCTTGGAATGTTCCTGACACTCCAGAACATTCCATGGGGTTTTATTTTACAAATAGTATATACACGAGTGCATCCATTTAAGTTTTTGTTTTGTTCTGGTTTTATATAAGTTGACGTTAATATTACTAGTAAGATGCCTCCCAAAAGTACCGTTTGGAAATATTTTTACAAAACCCCTGACAAATTGGCGAAATGCAATATTTGCCTTAAGTCCCTCAAAACTTCTGGCAATACCACGAATTTATCTGGACGTTTGAAGGCAAAACATGGCGGTATTTACAACGAGAATTTTGAGTCATCAATGTAGCCCAAGACAACCAAGTTTTTGTCATTTGTGCCTGCCCTATCAGAGAGTAAAATTAAATCACCCCCTCCCCCCACGACTAACGGAAGTAACATTAATGTTAGAGATTACTAAACCAGTTTTTAAAAATGGATGTTCTAAAACATCGATGTTTAAAAACATCGATGGTGTTGGGCGATGTTTTATTAGCATCGATGTTTTAATACTGAATATCGATGTTTCAAAACATCGATGTTTTGTTATCGATGTCGCATCACTAATTCTATGAGTTCTCACTTCTGGTTGTTGTTGAGAGACCTTTCAACCTCCTGTCGCCAGTTCACAGGCAATAATTTATATTCCGTCCACAATTTTTTTTGCCGACGTAGAGGATAACTTAATTTATTTCCCGCTATCAGTGATCAACAAAAATTGGTTTTTGCCAAACGCCTCATTACAGGACCTGCTAAAACTTTTTTGTTTTCTCAAAGAAATCTGAATACGTATAATTCATTTAAGACCACGTTAATAAATGAATTTTCTGATAGAATCACATCCATTGAAATACATAGACAACTCGAAAGACGTTACATGCGTTCTAATGAAAGTTTAATGCAGTATTTTATAGCGATGCGTGAAATTGCAAACCGCACTACTAATACTGTTGATGAATGTTCCGTCATTCAGTATACTATACAAGGAATACAGGGTACCCCATCAGAGAAAATTATTCTTTACGGTGCAAAATCTTATACTGAATTCAAAGAAAAACTCCGAACATACGAAACCGTAGTTAGTCAAAAGAACACAATTGGTTCGAATTTTTGACGTGCCGGTGATGGCCAAAGACGCGGCACGGAACCAAACACCGCACCCCAAAGACGTGACTCAAAATTTACTGTTGCTAGCGCAGCTAAATCTCATCAACGCTGTTTTAATTGTAATGTAATTGGACATATCTCAAAGACGTGCCCTAGTCTTTCTCTTGGCCCTCGTTGTCTTTCTTGTAATTTATTTGGACATAAGTCCATGGATTGCCGCCGTACTCCTCAAATTGAAAGCTCCGCGGCGCATGACAGTGTCAACACGGTGCATGTTGTTGCTTCTCCCACTACTATATGCAAAACGGTTGTTATTTTTGATAATACATTTTCGGGATTAGTGGATACTGGCAGTCATTCGACGCTTCTTAAACATTCCGCGTGGATTAAACTCGGATCACCACCGTTGACGAATAGCACTACAATGCTAACTGGTTTCGGTTTTTCAAAAACTCAAGTAATTGGTTCTTTTGCTTCCGAAATTAAAATAGATGATAAAATTTTTCCAGTAAATATCTCCGTTGTTCCAAATAACTGTATGACTTTCGATCTCATACTAGGTTGCGATGTAATCAAACAGGCGAATTTAACTATTACACCTGACGGTGGTATGTTTTCCAAAATTTCAAAACCTGATGATCCTGCCGCACATGACGATTTTGTAATGACAATTTCAGCCGATCCTCCTTCTTTTGATATTGGTCCTACCATTTCTCGCCAAACCCGTAATGACGTTGAACAGCAATTGTTAGCCTACAAACCTAACAAACGAAAACTGCAAACATCGAACTTAATATAACGCTTACTGACGATAAGCCAATTTTCCATACACCCCGACGCTTACCATTTGCAGAACGTGATATAGTGGATGCTCAAATTGACGAATGGTTAACAAATGGAATTATAGAGCCATGTTCTTCCCCCTACGCTAGTCAAGTCGTTGTCGTTCGTAAAAGAACGGTCAGCCGAGAGTTTGCATAGACTATAGGCACTTTAATCGTAAGTTAGTCAAGGATCACTACCCTCTACCTTTGATCGACGATATTTTGGATCGTCTCCAAAATGCTAACATATTCAGTACACTCGATTTGCGTAATGGATTTTTTCACGTCCCCGTAAACGAAAAAAGTCGTCGTTACACCAGTTTTGTGACGCATTCAGGCCAATTTCAATTCCGATATATGCCATTTGGATTAAGCTCTTGTTCTTCTGTTTTCATGCGATACATAAATGCCGTTTTTCGTGACCTTATTGCCAAAGGTATTGTACTCCCATACATGGATGATCTCATCATTCCAGCGAATAATGAGTCTGAAGCTCTTGAACGTCTGAACACTGTTTTAATTGTAGCTCGTGATTATGGACTTGACATAAACTTTAATAAGTGCCAATTTCTGTATAACAAAATTGAATTTCTAGGCCACATTGTGGAGCACGGAAAACTGTTCCCCTCCTCCTCCAAAACTAAAGCCGTTCTTAATTATCCTGATCCCCAAAACACAAAAGATGTCCAACGTTTTTTAGGTCTTACTGGATATTTTCGGTAATTTCTTCCCTCTTATTCTACCATAGCAAAACCCCTTAGTGATCTGCTTCGTAAGGACACCCCATTTCAATTTCAGACTGATCAGAAAGCCGCATTTCAAAATTAAAACACCTCCTTTCCCAACAGCCCGTTTTAAGTATTTTTAACCAAAAGAGTCCTATTGAAATTCACACTGACGCATCAATTGATGGCTTGGGGGCAGTCCTGCTACAAAAATCCAAGGAAGATAATTGTTTCCACCCCGTCTTCTACATGTCCAAGAAGACGTCGGACAACGAACGCAAATATACCAGCTACGAACTTTGAAGTACTCGCCATTGTGGAAGCACTTAAAAAATTCCGTATCTACGCTCTTAGTTCCCATTTTAAATAGTTACTGACTGCAATGCATTTGTGAAGACCCTAAGTAAAAAGAACTTAACTCACGTATAGCACGATGGGCATTGTATCTTCAAGACTTTGACTACGAAATCGAACACCGTACTGGTTTCAAAATGGCTCACGTTGATGCCCTTAGTAGAAGCCCATGCTGCATGGTTATTCAGGACAGTGTCCTTATACAAGTTCTTAAAGCACAACAATCAGACGAGCATATCGAAACTATAAAAAATTTCTTTCAACCGCACCATATGACGACTATATAGTTAAAAATAATCTGCTATATAAAACTGTTCCAGGAACTGATTTACTTGTAGTGCCCGAAGGTATGCAGGCGAACATAATTCAGGCAGCTCACGAACGAGGCCACTTCGCAGTACTACGTACTCAAGAACTGTTGCAAAAATAATTTTTTATCCCGAAGAGAAATACAGCGATGCATCAATAACTGTGTCACATGCATCCTCAATAACAGAAAACGCGGCAAGCAAGATGGAATGCTGCATCCCATCGAAAAAGACGACACACCCCTGCACACATACCATATTGACCATCTAGGCCCACTTGCCAGTACATCTAAGCGTTACAAGCACATTTTTGCAGTTATTGACTCATTTACTAAATTTGTGTGGTTATACCCAACCCGGTCTACAGACGCCGCTGAAGTAATCAATAGATTGGAAACCCAAAGAGCCGTCTTCGGTAATCCGTCCCGGATAATTTCAGACAGAGGTACCGCGTTTATGTCTACTGCATTTCAAGAGTATTGTGAAAAACAGAATATACGTCACATTGCTGTTACTGCTGGTCTTCCCAGATCGAACGGTCAAGTTGAACGTCTCAACTCCGTCATCATCGCCGTACTTTCTAAACTCTCGATCGACAACCCGGAAAAATGGTATTCCCATGTTCCAGCCGTTCAACAAATCATCAACTCCACCTTCCAACGTAGTATCGATTCCACTCCATTCGAAATTCTTTTTGGGACTAAATGCATTCTCCCCATGACTTTAAAATTGTTGATATGATCAACGAGGAAATAAAATCTACATTTCTCCAAAAACGTGATGATCTCCGTAAAGACGCTAAACGACAAATATGCAAGGTTCAAGACGAAATCGTCGTACTTACAATCTGAGACGCAAACAAGCTCACCCCTTCCAACTCGACGACCTTGTAGCAATGAAGCGTACCCAGTTTGGTCCTGGTCTCAAACTCAAACAAAAATTTCTTGGACCGTATAAAATTACAAAAGTAAAACCAAACAACACTTATGATGTTGAAAAGTGTGCATTCTTCGACGGACCAGTGAAAACATCAACTTGTGCAGAATATCTGAAACCTTGGTCCAACACCATTGAGCATATAACTTGATATTTTTATTCAACTGAACTTACTTTGTTTTTTACAACAGACTATTGACAATTGACTCTCAAGAACTTTATTTTTTTTTCTCACGTACATAATTTTCCATTTTTTTCTTGTCATCACTAATATTGTTTTTTCTTTTAGTTATTTCGTATTTGCTGTGTCTTTTTTTTGCCAGTTTATTTCCAGCCAACTATGGTATTGTATCACTATTTTCATTTTTTCCATTTTATATTTTGCATTTTTACTGTTATTTTATATTTGTATTAACTGTATTCTAATGTTTTGATAAATTTTTGCTGTGTACCTTAAGGCGAGGTCGCCTGTCCGGTCATGATGGCCGAATATGGGAAATTATATTCCCATCTCCATCTACAAACGTTACGCGGCGCTACTGTCTCTGTGACGTCAGTGCGTACGCCAGCATGATGTATTCCCGCCTTATCAGACGATCGCTTGTACTCCGAGATGGGTAGACGTCCCTCTCGAGCTGTTTATTTTAATTTTTCTAATATTTAACTAATAAAGGATGTTTATATCCAATGCTGCTGTGGTCGTTCCCTCCCCACAATATATATATATATCTATATATATATATATATATATATATATATATATATATATATATATATATATATATATGTAATATCTTAAATATTATGCCCTCCATTCTAACATTTAAACTCCCTTTCCTAATCCAATCCCTAGTAATATTAATTTATCGCTTTAAAACCCTTTGCTACAGAACTTCCCATGAAACACATGCCTTTGAATTTGTACATGTGTTTAAGTCTGAATTCAGGAGTGGATTAGCTGCCTGAGCTCTTAAATCTACTGATTCTATAATAATAGTCACATGTCTACCTCGCTCTCTCGCTTTCAATGTTGAAGTTGATATTATTCCGAGCCGTTCTTCTGGAATGAACGGATGCATTTTCGCTCTAATAAACGATGTACTAAGAAGTTTGGCCCCGACTGCATTTAAATCTAATTTTTATTCCTTTCAGGCTGAGTCTAGCTCCAGCCATGTAAATATGAGCTAGTTTTCCTTTTCAGGTTGCATTTAAGGTATCCGTACACCTTTTAAAACGGCATTTTCGGTCAAAATATCGTTTTTTGTTTTTTACAATAACATTAAAGCCCAATCTTTTATCTTTCAAATTCAGTTTGAATTAGGTTTCTATCTTAATTAGAAGCCGAATTACAGCAATTTAAATATTACTTGTCGCAGAATTTTACAACCGGAAGTGTCAATCTGCAAACCGGAAGTAAGCTAAAATGTTTGTTTACATTGTTCTTTTTTTAGATTTAACACTGAAATTGCTTTATACGTGAAAGGAAATACTTGGAAATAAAAATTAAGGGATTTATAAATATTTGGAAACGTATCTGGCAACATAATTTTTACTCTTGTATTCCTAAACTCGGCAACAAACTTATATTGCTAAAGCGATTGTTTACATATCTGCAGATTTGCCGCGTGGTTTTTGTAGACTTTATAAACATCATACTGTTCAACGTGCAAAAGGCTAGAAAAGATGGCTAAAAACCTGGAATACGAGTCATTGAAAGCTAATCATGTATGCCAGTGCAACTTTCAAGACTCAGCGTCAAAAATGGAAATCGTTGGTGCGTCACGTATATTCTCGAGGTCTGAAAACAGACGCCAGCTTCAGTACACTGAATATATTGGTGATGGCGATTCCGAAGGATTCATCAGCGTAAAAGACACATACGGTGAAAACAGTGTGACAAATTGGAATGTATAGGCCATATTCAAAAGCGTGTTGGGTCCCACCTGCGAAAATTAAAATCAAAAACCAAGGGTCCATCTGGAAAAGGGAAACTGACCGATACATTTATAGACAGACTTCAGAACTACTATGGTATTGCTATACGTAGCAATACTGGTAATCTAAACACAATGCAGCAAAATGTCATTGCTGCATTATTCCATGGTGCATCCGGTTCACGAAAACATATGCATGGACAGTGTCCTCTGGGCAAAGACAGCTGGTGCTTCTTTCAGCGAGCACTGGCTTGGATATTTCTAGAAATTCGATAAAATGTGCAAACTCACTTAATTATTAACACCAGTGTATATGTATATATATATATATACAGGGTGTCCATAATTAAAGTCCCACTTTCAAAAGGCTGCAAAAATAGAGCCACTGGTCAGAATGACTTCAAATTTGAACTGAATATACTGGAAGAAGGGGAAACGATTTGGCATAATAAAAAAAGTTCCAAAAATGTATCAATAGATAGCGCTGTAACATTTTGGAACTTTTTATTATGCCAAATCGTTTCCCCCTTCCTCCAGTATATTCAGTTCAAATTGGAAGTCATTCTGACCAGTGGTTCTTTTTTTGCAGCCTTTTGAAAGTGGGACTTTAATTATGGACACCCTGTATATATATATATATATATATAAATTTTTAACTGAATCTTTTTTTAAAGAAGAATAATGAAATCAAGAAAAATAAGGAAAAATTAAGAAAAAAAGTGAAAAAATTAAGAAAATAAAGGTTTTGATTTTTGTTCTCAGAAGCATCCAAGATTCTTGAAAGAAAAGAAGAATATGCTCATCAAGGCGATTGCATTATTGAGTTCGCTTATCTCAACCTGCATGTTAATCTATGGAGAGCTTTCTCTTTGTATTTTTCTAACCACACACTATTAACCTTTAACAAACGCACAATTCCGATTTTTTTTCTGTTTCCTCATCTGAAGTAGGTCTTTAAGGGCAGTGCTAGCGGTGTTTCTATTGTTTTTATTTTTAAATTTAGCCTTTTCGGGAGATGATTTTAATTTTCCAGTGATAGACATCATGAGTGTATTAGCCTGTAAAAATAAATGATTGAAATTTTAAAATCTTTGAGGTATTTATTAAGATTTCTTTTTTTAAAATGCGCAAAACAGCATTAAAAACATGCATTTGGGAAAGCACTGAAAGAAAAATGTCTCCCAGCTTACATGGAGATTGAAGATTTTCGAGGTTTGTATGTCATTATAGCAGTGTGTTTTGAGTGGCATTCATATCTTATGTGTTAAGTTGCCTTCATTCATTTCAGTGTAGAACTCCATGACTACTTGAGTTGTGTAGGACCACAGCCAGAAAGCTCCATCAGAATTTTTTTCCTGGTAAAGGTCAAAGAACTATATCTTATGCAGTTTTGAAGATATAAATTTGAAATTACCTTTAGAAAATTACCCCATTATATCTTATTAGTAGGACATTTCTCACAAATTTCGATTTTAACTGATTCAAATAATATAAGGAAGTATCCTTAAGTTGACAAGGGACCTTAAATCTCGGTTATTTTTTTTTACAAAATTTTACTCTAAAATGAGAACAATTAATATTCTTTTTTTACTTCAATGAAGACACTCGGAATCCACAAATAAGTTTTTTGTGGCAGAATAAGACATGTTTATCGGAATAATTCTTATAAAATTCTAGAATATTTCAAAATGCTCCACGCGCATCCATTTTTTCATCTGATTTCTTACAAATTTCTCAGGATTTTTTAACTGAAGGGTTTGTCACAGATCTGTGCATAGTTCTTTAAAACAAAAATTATTTTTCAAATTTATAGACCATAAAATGAATTAAAAATATGCAAATACATAAAAAATAAATAACAGATTGAAGAAAAAATTATTTATGGCTTTAGATTCCATACTAAAAAACAAATTCAGTGCACAATTATGTTTATATATTTATGGGTAAACTTATATTAAAAAAATTAAGGTTTTTAAACTATATGGACAACGTATGGAACATTTGAAAAATACTAGCATTTTTGAATTTTTTTTTCAAAATAGGCTTTATTCTGCCAAAAAATCCCTATTTTGAATTTAAAGGTATTAACCCTTTCAGGGGCAAAAACCTCCACCTTTTACACGGTGCAGATTTGTTTTAACCTAAAGAATCTTGAAATTTTTTCAAATTAAGGTTGCAAAAAGTTTTTACTTCTTTTAAACTGATAACAGATGGCAGTACTAACCATTTTTCTGCTCATTTAACTGGAATACATTGAATGCAAGTGAAAAAGAGGCTAGATTTAGGCGTTTGCACTGTGCAAACGGCACCCCTCAAAGGGTTAAGTGTAGAAAAAAGAAAAGAAGTTTTTCTCATTCTGTATATAGAGTTAAAAATTGAAAACTTAAAAAAGTCGAGGTTGAAGGCCCTTTGTTCCCTTAACTCAATTAAAAAAAAGGGGGGACTTTCCTACACTATTCGGTTTGGATCTCTACTCCATGAATTTATCCCCTCTATTTTAGGTCACCGACACTGGAATTGGCTGACCAGTGTCTTCCCTTTTTTTTTCACTGATTTTGAATTATCATTTATTTATCCAGAGGTTCATAATCTCCCCTTCCTGCGGTCGGGATGCAAAGTTAGATTTTCCTGCTATGCGATACTAGGAGGTGCATTCAAGTTCTAAGGTCTCTAATTTCCCCCCCTGAAAAGCACGTACATTATGAAGCTGAAACGACTGTCCCGTCTCAACATTTTCTCCGGCCAACCGAGCACATATTTCACGACGGTGATGCCACGGCTGCATAGCCTCTAGGAACGATTCTTAGGGGGGGGGGGGTCTGTTGAGAACCTACATTCTCGAGGAAAAGGAAATGGACGCCTTAAGGGGACAATGGACTTCAAAATTGTGAAATTGTCCAAAAATTTGATTTTTTTATTTTATTGAATAGTGAAACTACGGAAGAGTAGGAATGTATTGCAAAAAGAGTTTTTAATTTCTGCGATTACTTTCCTAGTTATAGGCATTTGTATTTAATTTAATAGTATGTGGTTACTAATAGCAATAACTTTAAATGCGTTTTTCTCAAAATAAAAATTTTCATGTCATACGACTATTCAAACTGCTCGAGGCGCATTTATGATTAACGTATTGCTTTGAAATTTAAGTTTTATATACTTAACTGTATATCAAATAAATCTTATTGAAAATAACTATGCTTCGTAGCTCAGAATTTCTAAATTTTGTACTTGAAAAGATGATTTATAGGTATTTTGCGTCATAAAAAGGGTGTTTTCACTATTATTATTATTTTTTCTATTTATATTTTTAATGAATGCTTAAAATAAGCAATAAGTTTCATTGTTAGCTCTATAAGGTATCCTGTCAATAAAAATGACCATATTATATGCAAAAGAAATGCGCATGGAACATTTTTAATGAGGCCAATTTTTGATATAATTAATAATTCATAATTCATAAATTATTAATATTTCATCATTAAATTTTAACCACTTTTACATATCTATGGTACTAATCACATATTCAAATTTCAACAAATCCATTCAAAACAAAAAAGTTTAGGTTTGAAGGTCCACTGTCCCCTTAAAACCCGAATGCACCCCTTAGAATCAACATGCGATGCGAGAACGTCGTATGTATTTTGGACGACTTAAGTATTCCACAATTCTTTAGGGCTAGTTTCACTCCGGGGTTTATTTGCATCCAAAAATCAATCTGTTTTCAATCAGATTATTAAAAGAATCTGATTGGAATTAAGATCTGTGAAATTAAGATCTTAACCTCCTAAGATGCTGGGAAATAATTTTAAACCACGAAAAAATTAGCATTTGTTTGTAAATGCTTTAGTTAAGGATTTTCTACAGCAAAAACATCCATTTGAAATAAAGGTTTTTTTCTTAAATGCGGAGACACTTGTCGTGAGACCCTCGCATAATAAACAGCAGAAATTGCTGTCTACTTCTTATCTAGGAGCACCATACAGATAAATCAACATTACTGCCTGCTGCCGCCCCAATTGCAACCAAGCACCCCCAAGGGCTACATCTGGAGACTTCCCTAGTGATATTTATTATTTGTTTCACCGTAATTAGCGTCACAGACCTATTTTAGATGAATTTCAGTGCCAGACTCTCCCTTCAACATTGAAGTTCAATGACGCTAAAATTTTAATAGATTCCTTGCAGACAATAGATTATCTTAACCATGCATTCATACACTGTACAAAAAGGCTTCATACCACAATTTGTTGAACACTTTTTGAGTGTTCAAGCAGTTGATCCGGGTTCATATTTAGTTCATCACAACAATATACAAAGCGTATCACTAAATCCTGGATTTAGGTGTAATCTATATATATAAAACAGTTCCGTAACTGACTCATTCATTCATTCATTCACTGACTGACTGACATACAACGCACAGACCAAACCGCTGGACCTAAAGGGCTGAAATTTTGCATGGCGATTCTTTCTATAGTGTAGGGGTGCACTAAGAGAGATTTTTGAAAAATCTTCTTAGATTTTTTTAAATTAAATTTTTAAGCTGTTTTTTTTTACTTTTTTTAAGTTTGCATTTAAAATAATAATTTGAGTGTTATAAAATTTATATCACGAGAAAGATCATAAAAATTCCTTTAAAATGAAATCTTTTTTGAATCTTTACCTTCATTTCCTGATTTTTGGTGAATTTTAAAGATTAATTTTGAGAATTTAATTTATTAAATGCTGATCACGTGACTTCTTTTTTCTGGTACTTTAAATAAATTTATCGTCACGTGCATAAAAACTAAATAGACAAAAAATAATTTTTTTTTTTCTTGCTAATGCGGCAGACGATTGGACATTATCCAAAAAATATTAAAATACAGTAAAAGAAATGTTCTAGAAACTGTACTATATTAACTGTACTATATTCTTTAGTATTCTTTATATTAGATTTAATTTGAATATCTTCTTCTACATTATTTTGTCTATAAAAATTACGATTTTTACGATTTTTTTTATAAATATATATATATTTTACATCAATTATATACATTGATCGTCGTATTTATTATATATATATTGGCATTAATTGCATACATTCACCGATGTTTTTACTTTGAATGTACTCCGTAGCGAATAGTGCGGGTTTTTCAGCTAGTCTATATATATAAAACAGTTCTGTAACCGACTCACTGACTGACATACAACGCACAGACCAAACCGCTGGACCTAAAGGGCTGACATTTTGCATGGCGATTCTTCTTATAGTGTAGGGATGCATTAAGAGAGATTTTGAAAATTCTTGTTAGATTTTTTAAAATTAAATTTTTAAGCTGTTGTAGTAACTTTTTTTAAGTTTGCATTTAAAATAATAATTTGAGGGTTATAAATTTATATCACGAGAAAGAACATAAAAAATTCTTTGAAATGAAATCTTTTTCGAATCTTTATCTCCCTTTTCTGATTTTTGGTGAATTTTTTAAAGATTAATTTTTAGATTTTTAATTCATTAAATACCGATCACGTGATTTCTTTTTCTGGTACTTTAAATAAATTTATCGTCACGTTGCATAACAACTAAATATAAAAAAAAATATTTTTTTCTTTCTAATGCAGCAGACGATTGGACATTATTTTGTCTATAAAAATATCCCTTACGATTTTTTTTTATAAATATATATATTTGTTTCTACATCAATTGTATACATTGATCGTCGTTTTTATTATAAATATATATATATATATATATATATATATATATATATATATATATATATATATATATATATGTATATATATATATATATATTTATTATTTTTTTTTTTGGCATTAATTGCATACATTGACCGTTGTATTTAATTTGAATGTATTCCGTAGCGAAGTTTTCAGCTAGTTCTATTATAAAAATAATCCAAATAAATGTGCATGCGGTAATATAGAAAAATAAAAGATTTTCTATACTACATGCGTATTATTTGGAATGCACCCTTTGAGTTAGATAGTCTTGGGAAGAGGCATGTTATTCAGAACTATGGTGATAGGGAGGAATGGAGCAACAAAGGTTGAGAACTACAGGTCTACAAGTATGCTTGCCAACTGTGGCACTCAAACCCAAAGACACAGTCCGAGTGACAGCGTCATTGAAAGAAAATTTTATTAAAACTATTTATTAAAATAATGAGATAAATAAGAAGGAAGACTTCAACGATCAAATACAACTTTTTGGAAAGTGGCTTTTGTTCTAGTCTGTACACGGCAATTTTTTAAAGCAGTATTACTTCCACTCGCTTGTCTCAAGAATGAGTAAATTTTTGGCATTTTTCATATATCCTGTTGCGAAGGAATAAGAAAAATTCAATCATCATGTATAACATTTGGAAAGTTATTATACTGGTTTTGTCCGTGCTCCTCTCGCATGAACAATTTTCTTGCCCAGCACGTAAAACATAGCAACATGTATTGGTATCTAGTATAAGGATTTTTTTTTTTTGTATTTTTAGTGTATCTATTGCAACATTTATTAAATAACTAGCTGAAACCCGCCACTTCGCTACGGAGTACATTCAAATTAAATACCAACGGTCAATGTATGCAATTCATGCCAAATATATATAAATATAATATATATATTTATAATAAATATGACAATCAATATATACAATTGATGCAGAAAAAAACTATATTATTTATAAAAAAATCGTAAGGGATATTTTTATAGACAAAATAATGTCCAATCGTCTGCCGCATTAGCAAGAAAAAAAACATTTCTTTTTCTATTAGTTGTTATGCACGTGACGATAAATTTATTTAAAGTACCAGAAGAAGAAATCACGTGATCGGCATTTAATAAATTAAATTCTAAAAATAAATCTTAAAAATTCACCAAAAATCAGAAAGTGGAGGTAAAGATTCCAAAAAGATTTCATTTTAAAGGAATTTTTTATGATCTTTTTCGCGATATAAATTTTATAATCCTCAAATTATTATTTTAAATGCAAAACTAAAAAAAGTTACTCTAAAATCATAAAAATTTAATTTTAAAAATCTAAAAAGAATTTTTCAGGAATCTCTCTTAGTGCACCCCTCCCCTATAAGAGAATCGCCATTCAAATTTCAGCCCTTTAGGTCGAGCGGTTTGGTTCTGTGCGTTGTATGTCAGTCAGTCATTCAGTTAGTAAGGAACTGCTTTATATATATAGATAAGAAGAAAATGCTCAGTAATATAAAATATACTTTTTTGAAAGTGGCTAAAATTCTTGACGATGTGCACTTGCATGACCAATTTTCTTTTGCAGCAGGTATAACATAGATCCAAATACTGGAATGAAGAAGAAGAATTTTTTTGTAAGTTTAATCTATTTTTGAATTCATAACAGGAGAAGAAAAACTTTAGTGATCAAATATAAACTTTTGGATAAGGGGCTATGATCCTTGTTGGTGCTCCACTCGCGCCGATGTATTTTCATGGGCATCACGTACAACATAGCTCCATATATCGGAATCTTATCCAAATTCGCCACCATTTTCGAGCGCATAGATATTTTTACCGAGTATAATCTGATGGCTAGGAAAATCCGGCGAACTCCCTTTGTCATCGACATTGTATCCAGTCCGACCCCTTTGATGCTTCTGTTGTCCACCAGACACCGAGAAGCCTCCGCGCTTATGCCCGGGAATCTGAGTTTCGAGGCGTCTTCTTCTGTAGTTCCGGCGAACTCCTGTACGGTCGTTCCATTTTGCGCCCCATCCGGAATTGACCAATACCACTTTTCCGTTCAGGTTTTGACCAGTCGTTGCCCTCCCATGCCTCGAGTCTTCACCGTGGCTCGGCCTCCCGGTCTGCTGTTGCTTTGGCGACGATGTTGATGACGGCTGCGGGCGCTACCAGGTCTTTCAGAGGGATCCGTCAATGTTTATTCCTCCGGCCACGAAGTGGGACGGAGAGTCCATGTGGGTACCCATGTGGGTGGCTGTGGTCATTTCTTCTCCTTGAACCCTGCACGAGAAGGGAAATTAATCTACATTAATATGTGGTTGATATCTATATATTTAGTTGCTATGTCGACTTTTTGGGCAGTCCGTGAGAGAAAACTACTGCATCCATTGACTTCATTTTTGTCTTAAACGAAAGATTGTAATCTGTAGATTTGTCAAATTTTTTTTGTAACCGTAATTTCTATTATTTAGCGATAATTTCAGTTAAAAACGCATCAATTTACTTCATTTTCGTCTTAAACGAAAGATTGTAATCTGTAGATTTGTCAAATTTGGTTTTTGTAACCGTTAATTTCTATTAATTAGCGATAATTTTACAGTTAAAAACTGCACAATTTACTTCATTTCGTCTTAAACGAAAGACTTGTAATCTGTAGATTGGTCAAATTTGGTTTTTTTGTAACCGTAATTTCTATTAATTAGACGATAATTTACAGTTACAAAACTGCATCAATTACTTCATTTTCGTCTTAAACGAAAGATTGTATACTGTAGATTTGTCAAATTTGGTTTTTGTAACCGTAATTTCTATTAATTAGCGATAATTTACAGTAAAAACTGCATCACATTTACTTCATTTTCGTCTTAAACGAAAGGATTGTAATCTGTAGATTGTCAAATTTGGTTTTTGTAACCGTAATTTCTATTAATTAGCGATATTTACAGTTAAAAACTGCATCAATTTACTTCATTTCGTCTTAAACGAAAGATTGTAATCTGTAGATTGTCAAATTTGGTTTTGTAACCGTAATTTCTATTAATTAGCGATAATTTACAGTTAAAAACTGCATCAATTTACTCATTTTCGTCTTAAACGAAAGATTGTAATCTGTAGATTTTCAAATTTGGTTTTTGTACGTAATTTCTATTAATAGCGATAATTTACAGATTAAAAAACTGCATCAATTTACTCATTTTCGTCTTAAACGAAAGATTGTAATCTGTAGATTTGTCAAATTTGGTTTTTGTAACCGTAATTTCTATTAATTAGCGATAATTTACAGTTAAAACTGCATCAATTTACTTCATTTTGGTCTTAAACGAAAGATTGTAATCTGTAGATTTGTAAATTTGGTTTTTGTGACAGCAATTTCTATTAATTAGCGATAATTACAGTTAAAAACTGCATCAATTTACTTCATTTGGTCTTAACGAAAGATTGAATCTGTAGATTTGTCAAATTTGGTTTTTGTAACCGCGATTTCTATTAATTAGCGATAATTTACAGTTAAAACTGCATCAATTTACTCATTTTCGTCTTAAACGAAAGATTGTAATCTGTAGATTTGTCAAATTTGGTTTTTGTAACCCGCAATTTCTATTAATTAGCGATAATTTACAGTTAAAACTGCATCAATTTACTTCATTTTGGTCTTAAACGGAAGATTGTAATCTATAGATTTGTCAAATTTGGTTTTTTGGTAACCGTAATTTCTATTAATTAGCGATAATTTACAGTTAAAACTGCATCAATTTACTTCATTTTGGTCTTAACGAAAGATTGTAATCTGTAGATTTGTCAAAATTTTGGTTTTTGTAACCGCGACTTCTATTAATTAGCGATAATTTACAGTTAAAAACTGCATCAATTTACTTCATTTTCGTCTTAAACGAAAGATTGTAATCTGTAGAGTTGTCAAATTTGGTTTTTGTAACCGCAATTTCTATTAATTAGCGATAATTTACAGTTAAAAACTGCATCAATTTACTTCATTTGGTCTTAAACGAAAGATTGTAATCTATAGATTTGTCAAATTTGGTTTTGTAACCGTAATTTCTATTAATTAGGCGATAATTTACAGTTAAAAAACTGCATCAATTTACTCATTTTGGTCTTAAACGAAAGATTGTAATCTGTAGATTTGTCAATTTGGTTTTTGTAACCGCGATTTCTATTAATAGCGATAATTTACAGTTAAAAACTGCAATCAATTTACTTCATTTTGGTCTTAAACGAAAGATTGTAATCTATAGATTTGTCAAATTTGGTTTTTGTAACCGTAATTTCTATTAATTAGCGATAATTTACAGTTAAAAACTGCATCAATTTACTTTCATTTTGGTCTTAAACGAAAGATTGTAATCTGTAGATTTGTCAAATTTGGTTTTTGTAACCGCGATTTCTATAATTAGCGATAATTTACAGTTAAAAACTGCATCAATTTACTTCATTGTTCGTCTTAAACGAAAGATTGTAATCTGTAGATTTGTCAAATTTGGTTTTTGTAACCGCAATTTCTATTAATTAGCGATAATTTACAGTTAAAAACTGCATCAATTTACTTCATTTTGGTCTTAAACGAAAGATTGTAATCTATAGATTTGTCAAATTTGGTTTTTGTAACCGTAATTTCTATTAATTAGCGATAATTTACAGTTAAAAACTGCATCAATTTACTTCATTTGGTCTTAAACGAAAGATTGTAATCTGTAGATTTGTCAAATTTGGTTTTTGTAACCGCGATTTCTATTAATTAGCGATAATTTACAGTTAAAAACTGCATCAATTTACTTCATTTTCGTCTTAACGAAAGATTGTAATCTGTAGATTTGTCAAATTTGGTTTTTGTAACCGCAATTTCTATTAATTAGCGATAATTTACAGTTAAAAACTGCATCAATTTACTTCATTTTGTCTTAAACGAAAGATTGTAATCTATAGATTTGTCAAATTTGGTTTTTGTAACCGTAATTTCTATTAATTAGCGATAATTTACAGTTAAAAACTGCATCAATTTACTTCATTTTGGTCTTAAACGAAAGATTGTAATCTGTAGATTTGTCAAAATTTGGTTTTGTAACCGCGATTTCTATTAATTAGCGATAATTTACAATTGAAAATTGATTTCTGCGCATGCTCAGTGGCACGTTTCAATCTGTATTTAGAAACTCACTGTTTCTGCGCATGCTCAGTGACATGTTTCAATGCCGAGGAGTCTCTCCCAGATCTCTCTCTGCCATTTTTATTTTATAAGATTAAACCTGATGGAATTGTTTATTTTCGCGCTGCTTAATGAGCGATAATTTACAATTAAAAATTTGCTTTCTGCGCATGCTCAGTGACATTTTAAAATCTGGCTTTAGATACTCACTAAGCACGAGGCCGCTTAAACACATTAATTTGTTTCTGCGCATTGATTTTCAACATTTGGTAATGATGTGTTGAGTATAATTTTGTGCATTAGTTAATTTATTTACTATCTGGCGGTCATGTTTTCACGGGTACCAACTAGTAATATTTTAACTTAAAATAAAAGTTCTAGACAGTTATTCAGAGAAGGTTGCTGGTTTCTAAAACCTGTAGCATCTTACCACATATCTTCGCTCTCGTGGGCTGTTTACAGTGTAATCGGTCATTACAGGAGGCTTGTTGTTGTTAATACATTACAGTTTATTGATGAAACCTGTTCACAAATTACTTGTCTATAACTATAGGGCCCCGTCCCGTACTTTGTCCGGGTTGAACAAAATATTATACCAATAAATTTACAGTTGATAGCCAATAAATTGTAAATCTTTTTTTACCCTTAAAATAACATTAATAATACCTTAAATTAATATTACGTTATTAGAGCGTTAGTTAACTTTAATTAACTAACGCTCGTTCGTTAATTGAAGTTAATTTTTTAAAAGAAAAAGGCGTGCCGGAGAACGGCTAGATTCGAACCGCTAACGTCTGAACAGAAGCCCACCGCGATAGCACCACGATAAGGATCGTTGAAATCTTCGGAACAAAAAGAGGTAGAATACAAGTAGCGGTAGCAATGGAGATTTTAGGATTAAGCCCTAACTTTATTTCTACTGATCATATATACATAATATATAGCCTATGTCCATCTGGACTAATGTACCTTTTCAAACAGTGAAATTAATTTTTCAAATAGGCTGCAGTGTTTCCGGAGATTACCTCCACGTACAAAATCGCTCTACTTTATATATAAGTACTAGCGGCCCGTCCCGACTTTGTCCGGGGTTGAACAAAAATTTTATACCAATAAATTTCCAGTTGATAGCCAATAAATGTAAATCTTTTTTTACCTTAATAATAACCTAAATAATACAATTAAATTAAGTTTTATGTTAGTATAATTAAAATAAATTTTTTTAAAGCAAAAGGAGCGTGCCGCGAGAAGGCTAGGTTCGAACCGCTTAGCGTCGAACAGAAGACCCCACCGGCGATAAGCACCACGATAAGGATTCGTTGAAATCTTCGGCACAAAAGCGTTAGAGGACAGTAGCAACAACAACTTGAGATGTTAGGATATTAAGCCCATAAACTTTATTTCTACTGATCAGATATACATAATATATAGCCTATGTCCATCTGGAATACAGTACCTTTCAAACAGTGAAAGAATTTTTCAAATAGGTACAGTGGTTCTGAAGATTACCCTCCACGTACAAAATCCCCTCTCTCTTTATATATTAGTATAGATAGAAAAGCATCGAAAACTAGCAATATTGCAATGACAACTACTATTGCGCTTACAATTAAAAACACAACAATAAATAATATTACTTCCGATACTAATAACAACAATAAAAATAATATTACGACTCGTCCCGGTGAACTGAAAGCACAAGAGTTCTGTGAGGCGACCTCGGTTGACAGCTTAATCATAACTTAGTTGGAGCACGGTGAGGCACACGCTTGAACTCGGAAACACTCTTCAGTTGCGGAAGTTGAAGCATCTGGTGCTACGGCAAATGACGATACGGCACTACCAGAAATATTCAGTATCCTGAGCACACGAAGAGTTCGACGGGACACTAGATTGAGAGCGTTGAACCAGACGGATAACCGGTTGAGTCGAATCCGAGCTCATTAGAGTCAGTGATGTAACTACGTTACATGGGCCACGCCCGCCAACGTAGATGTGCATAGTAATTGACCAATGGTTATAAAGGTGAAAGCAGATAGGTTGAAATTGTGGATCCGGGAGAGTGAACAAAAGTGATTTGTAGAATAGAAGGAAGTTTGATGTTAATATTGGGAGCAATGCTCGAAGAGCAGTGCAAGGAAAGAGAGAGTTAACTTAATAAATGAAATTGTCTACAAAAGTAGAGCAAAAAGTTTTTCAGCTTATATACTGCTCCTGGAAAGCTCGCACATGCGCAGGTGATCACGCTAGGAATTTGCATGGACATCTACATAACAATTTCCTTTTAATTGCGTGACCGCCACAAATAAAAGGAAGTGCTTGTGTGTGTGTTTATGCGTGCTTGTGGATGGATGATGCAATTCGTCGGTTTAGAACCGAACCCACTCCGTCCGAAGCCCAAAGCGCTCCCACTAGGGCACCACTCGAGCCCACTATTGCATTGCGCAGAAGAAAGTTTTCAACTACAAAATAGTTCGCTGCTGCGCTTGAATGATGTTTTCCTTTAAAATATGCATATGAAACAGTACAAATTTCATAACAAGTCGAAAAGTCTAATTACGGTTCGCGTCATATTTTCTCTGCTGAATCCAAACCAAACGATGTGGTCGCGCAAAACCGCTTTGCAAGCGACATTAGCGCCATGCAAACCAGCACTTCGCTCGGAGTACATTCAAATTAAATAAAAAGGTCAATGTATGCAATTAATTGCAAAAAAAAATAAATATATATATATATATTAATAATAAATACGAAGTCAATGTATACAATTGATGTAAAAAACAAAACAAAAAAATATATTTATAAAAAAATCGTTAAGGGATATTTTTATAGACCAAATAATGGTAGCAGAAAAATATTCAAATTAATGTAATAGGACATACAAAAGAATATAGTACAGTTAATATAGTACAGTTGAGGAACATAATATCTTTTTATTGTATTTTAATTTTTTTTTTTGGATAATGTCCAATCGTCTGCCGAATTAGCGAGAAATTTTTTTTTTGTCTATTTAGTTGTATGCACGTGACGATAATTATTTAAAGTACCAGAAAAAGAAATCACCGTGATCAGAAATTAATAAATTAAAATTCTAAAAATTAATCTTTAAAAAATTCACCAAAAATCAGAAAATCGAGGTAAAAATTCGAAAAAGATCTCATTTTAAAGGAAAATTTATGATCTTAATCGTGATACAATTTTTATAACCCTCAAATTATTATTTAAATGAAAACGTAAAAAAGTCACTAAAACAGCTGTACATAAAATTTAATTTTAAAATCTAAGAAGAATTTTTCAAAAATCTTTCTTAGTGCATTCCTGGCACCATAAGAAAATCGCCAGGCAAAATTTCGGCCCTTAGGTCCAGCGGTTTGGTCTGTGCGTTGTATGTCAGTGAGCCAATCAGTCAGTCAGTTACGGAACTCTTTAATTTATATATATATATATATATATATATATATATTTATAATATATATATATATATATATATATATATATATATATATATATATATTTATGAATATCATTTTTGTTTCATGACCTACAGCAGTGATTCTCAACCTTTTTTTGTCCCGGTACACTTTTAATAATTTAAAAAATTGGCGGCACACTAACTATAACATAAATTTAAAAGAACTTTACTTCGATATTGATGATTGCTGTACCTATATATTTTTTATAAAAAATAGCATACGAAATAATTTTCATTGAAATGTAAAACGACATTTGCATTACAAAGTAAACAAATGTTATTTAACTACAAATTACATTTAATGCGAAATTTAACTGTCCAGAGTTACCAGTGTCAGTCCAGAAATGCAATAGTCATGCGCACTGGTTCAGCCATTCCCCCTCTACGAAGGTAGAACTGATTTGAAGTACAGGTAGCCCTACTACAGCACGCCATCTACAACACGGTTTCGCTCTACAACCACGATAAGATAAAATTGCGGGAACACTCGTATAACACGGCAGCCTGTAACACCGGGTTCGTACAACACGATAAAAAAACTTGCGAAAATCTTTGTACAACACTGTACTTCTATGCCAGTAGATAACCTGATTTTTTTTAACACATCAAAAACTAAATTACCTTAAAATAAAGACGGGAAGGAATAATGAAGTATAGTGGCTTTACATGAAAATGTATATAAAAATTATACTTATTCATCTATATATATAAAACAGGTTCCGTAACTGACCTCATTTCATTCACTGAGCTGACTGACTGAGGACATACCAACGCACAGACCAAAACCGCTGGACCTAAAGGGCTGAAATTTTGCATGGCGATTCTTCTTATAGTGTAGGGGTGCACCAAGCAAGATTTTTCAAAAATTCTTCTTAGATTTTTTTAAATTAAATTTTGAAGCCGTTTTTTAAACTTTTTTTACGTTTGCATTTAAAATAATACTTTGAGGGTTATAAAATTTATATCACGAGAAAGATCATAAAAATTCCTTCAAAACGAAATTTTTTTCGAATTTTTACCTCTATTTCCTGATTTTTGATGAATTTTTAAAGATTTATTTTTAGAATTTAATTTATTAAATGCCGATCACGTGATTTCTTTTTCTGGTACTTTAAATAAATTTATCATCACGTGCAAAAAAAAAAAATAGACAAAAAAATATTTTTTTTCTTGCTAATGCGGCAGACGATTGGACTTTATTTTGTCTATAAAAATATCCCTTACGATTTTTTTATAAATATGGTTTTTTTACATCAATTGTATACATTGATCGTCGTATTTATTATAAATATATATATATATTTATTTTTTTTTGGAATTAATTGCATACATTGACCGTTGTATTTAATTTCAATGTACTCCGTAGCGAAGCGCGGGTTTTCAGCTAGTGACTCTATAAAATTACAAGAAGGCCTAAGCTTTGACCCTTCGGCAGAAAGATGCCGAAAATTCAAAAGGGAAGCAGCAAAATTGTTTATCTCCATACCGTGAATCTACAATAACCTTGTAAGAACAAGCAAATGAACCCAAAATTACAGATCTTTTAAAGCGGATAAAAGGTGCAAAAATCTAACGAAGAAAAAGGTTCTGAAGGTGAAGGTGACATCGTTCAATTGAAAAAACGTTCTCGTTTGATTGTACCGAGCAGTGATGAGGAAGAAATTTATTAAACTAAGGTCGCATTAAATGAAAATAATTTTTTTTGTTCTTTTCGTTTTGTGTTATACATACATTTATATTTTTAATCAAAATTAAGTGCTTTATGGGGAATTTTTAAAAAATGTTTGTTTTTAATAAGTTTTCAGAACGTAACCCCCTTTTTTTGAACTGTCTCTGAATCTCATATACACGGTTTCACACAACACGGCATTTTCTAGGAACCTATCTACCGTGTTATCGGAGCGTTACCTGTACTATATCTATATATACTAGCTGAAAAACCGTACTTCGTTACGGAGTACATTCAAATTAAATACAACGGGTCAATGTATGCAATTAATGCCAAATATATATTATATATATATTATATATATATATATATATATATAATATATATATATATATATATATATATATAATATTATATTATATATATATATATATGTATATAATACACTGCTGGCCACCAGTAAATGCAACACCCCGAAGGAAACATGCAAATAACATGAAATTTACAACATTGCATTTAGCGGAGGTGAGATATGCAAATGATTAGCAATTTCAACGCAGACGCACATCACGCGCGCTGTGGCGCCACTTCAAAGCGCTATTTAGGCTTGGAGATTTCGACGATTTCAAGTTCGGCATTGTGTTTTTCTTGTGGTTTTTTTTTTAAAAAAACGATCAATTATGCCTCGTCGAAAACAGCGATCATCTTTTGATCAAGTATCCGAGTTCGAGAGAGGAAGGATAGTGGCCTACCGAGATTGTGGATTATCTTTCAGGGAAAGCGGTAGTCGTGTTGGACGAAACCAAACAACTGTAATGCGGATATGTGATAGTTGGATGCAGGAGGGTACGACGGACCGGCGTGTTCGATCGCATCCACCTCAGCGCACCACTTCGCGTGATGACAGGCAAATTGTGCGCATGGCACTGACGGATCGCTCAGTCACATCAACTACCATAGCCACAGCACATGCTGTCTGTAACGCATCATCCAGTGTCTGCGCGTACCATTCGACGCCGGTTTACAGCAGAGTGGTTCTGTCAGCAAGACGTCCATTGCTTTGTCTACCCTTGACGCAGAACCACAGACGTCTCCGCCGCCAATGGTGCGATGACAAAAGGATGTGGACGGCAGAATGGAATGAATTGTCTTTACTGACGAGTCACGCTTCTGTCTGCAACACCACGATGGTCGCATTCGAGTCTGGAGACACCGGGAAGAGTGGATGTTGACAGCTGCGTTATGCACCGCCACACTGGTCCTGCACCGGGTATTATGGTATGGGGCGGTATTGGATATCACTCTCGCACACCTCTAGTACGCATTGCCGGTACTTTAATCAGCCAGCGCTACATCTCAGAGGTGTTGGAGCCAGTTGTCCTTCCTTACCTCACGGGCTTGCCCACAGCCATATTTCAACAGGATATTGCGCGACCCACACGTGGCACGCATTGTCCAACGGTTTCTTCGTCAATCGTCAGATTGAATTGCTTCCCTTGGCCGCCTCGCTGCTCCGGATCTTTCGCCGATAGAAAACATGTGGTCCATGGTTGCTCTACGATTGACCCAGATTCCATCCCCAGCTGCCACAGCAGATCAACTTTGGCATCGTATAGAAGCTGCTTGGTCTGCTGTACCCCAAGAACTCATCCAAAGCCTCTTTGAATCAATGCCGAGGCGTGTGGCAGCGGTGATCTCCAACAATGGCGGCTACTCTGGCTACTGATTTGGCAGGAACCACACTTCACAGAAGTCTATAAATTTAATCATTTGATACTTGGTCAACATGTTATTTACAAAATAAATTTTGTTGTGATATCTCTTGTCTTTCTTGGTGTTGCAATTTGGGTGGCCAGCAGTGTATATATTTATTTTTTTGGGGCATTAATTGCATACCTTGACAGTTGTTTTTAATTGAATGTACTCCGTAGCGAACGCGCGTTTTCAGATACTTATATATATTTGCAAAGTAAAAGTTTTATGAAATTTGCATCATTCCCGTGTCATTTGACTGACTAGAGTTCGTGACAACGGTTATTGTCAACTGACTTTAAAACATAGAATTTGTTGACACTTCAGAGAATTCCTGTACTAATTAAATATACTATATAAATTAACTGTACACGCATTTATATGGTTCCAGTATATGCTAGATAAATGATCCAGAACCAGTTGTTAAAGAAAAGCAAATTATTTTTTTTATGATAATTTTAGGTATTCAAAAATCAGAGAGAGAGAGACTTTACAGAAATTTGCATATTTTCAGAGTATAATACAATATTAATTGATTTTATTACTTGTTTCTTATTAAACACTTTCAAGTTATCTTTAGCGTTCCAGTATACCAAAAAAAAAAGGATTGCTCACTGAAAAAGACGTATTTCTTTTTATGTCATATCTATATATATAAAACAGTTCCGTAACTGACTCACTGACATACAACGCATAGACCAAACCGCTGGACCTAAAGAGCTGAAATTTTGCATGGCGATTCTTCTTATGGTGTAGGGGTGCATTAAGAAAGGTTTTTGAAAAATTCTCCTTAGATTTTTTTAAATTAAATTTTAAGCTGTTTTTGTAACTTTTTTTAAGTTTGCATTTAAAATAATAATTTGAAGGTTATAAAATTTATATCACGAGAAAGATCGTAAAATTTTCTTTAAAATGAAACCTATTTCGAACCTTTACCTCTATTTTTCTGACTTCTGGTGAATTTTTAAAGATTAATTTTTAGAATTTAATTTATTGAATGCAGATCACGTGATTTCTTTCTGATACTTTAAATAAATTTATCGTCACGTGCATAACAACTAAATAGACAAAATAAATATTCCTTTTCTTTCTAATGAAGCAGACGATGGATATTATCCAAAAAAATAAATATCCCCTTACGATTTTTTTAATATATATATATATATATATATATAATATATAATATATATATATATATATATATAGATATATATATATATATCTATATTACATCACTTGTATACATTGATCGTCGCATTTATTATAAATATATATATTTTTATTTTGGCATTGATTGCATACATGACCGTTGTATTGTATTTGAATGTACTCCGTATAGCGAAGCGCGAGTTTTCAGCTAGTATCGGTATATAGTAGAAAATCCGAGATGACCGTTGCAGAGAGTTGAAAAAATTACTCATGAAAGAATCAATTCATTATTAGGTGATTAGGCTTGCCAGTTATGGCTTTTAAAGCAAAAGGAAAAAGCATTATGGTCGCATATTCAATAAACCAAAAGGTCTGGATTTTACACGAATATTTCGAATCTGATATAGAAAAAGGAAAAAATGTTTGATATAGATTGTCTGAAAACTATACTTCTTAATAGATTAAAACTATCATATGTTATTATCAGCAAATCATTAATGGAAAAATATCCCAAACATGTATTCGCATAAACAGTGGTTCGTAAACATTCGTTAATCAGATACCGCTAGTCATAAGTTAAAATTCGTTGGGGACCCGTTCCCAACCAAACCTTTTAGAGGACAAAATGCTTTCAATTTTCTGAATAAATAGGACTATTTATGACTGACCAATTTTAACAAAAAATTACAAATTATTAAAAATAATAAATTGACGTAAAAGTAAACTCAGTTGTTTGAAACGACGAAACAATTTTTTCTTACCACTGCCAATTTCGTGGACCACTTCTTGGTTCGTGGGACCATCGGTTAAGAGACAATATGGTCTAAAACTTCAATTATCTACTTTAAGGGCTCATACGACTGTTAACAAGTTGAAAAAGTATAAAAATTGTGTCACATTCGACATTCCATATCTTGAAAAGTACAAGATTTAAAATCATAATTTATTTTTTGCGTTAATAGAATAATGTTTGATTTATGAATTATACCTGTTTCATGTTTGATACGTTAAAAATAATTTGCGATAGATAGTCATAAATTATAAGCAGTTTGCTTTGGACAAGTAATATAAAGCTAACGCACATAATACTCCAAAAAATTGAGTTTAAGACAAAATTTCTGCTTTTAACACATACTTCAGAACTAAAGTTTAATTTAAACCTAAATTTTTATACTATTTAAGGAACATTTCTATTTTTACTACGAAACTGAAAATAGAGCATTTTTTCTTAATAATTAAATTTTATCTATGCATGAAAAATGCATTCTCTAGAGATCTGTAATAATTTAGGTTCAGTTTCAAGCAATGATAGTATGTACCATCTGTGAAAATTTCATGCAAAAATATGAAATAGTTCTAGAGATAACAAGTGCGTTATGTGAAAAAAAACACTTTTTGAGATAAATCACTTTAAAGTATTGCACTTTAAATCTATTGACAGTAAATATCTGACACGTTTTTAATAATAACTTCCGTAATTATGGGAATTTTTTCAAGTGGATTGCCTTAAAATCCTCAGAAAAGGTTAATCTTTCATATATATATATTTTTTCAAAAATTCGATGTTTTTTGGACGGTTTGACAGTCGTATGACCCTTAAGGATTAAATATGGCTAATATACGTGTGAGAAGAATAGCAAATATATTTACCAAACTCCGAAAGAGGTAGTTCCGTTCGAAACTACTGTCATATTAACTTTTTCCATACTGGGTGGTTTTGGACCTTATCGTGTATTGATACGACAAATCAACCATTACCCTCTCTAGAGGAGCTGCATGTACGAAATGCAGAAGACAAACGAAACATGCAAAATAATACATTTTATCTTTCCTAGCCTCGAAAGGAATCGCAGCCTCTAATGAGTAAAATATTAGATGGTACTAAAAATTAGAGCCTTTTCATCGCTTTAATCTCAACAGAACCTTCTGGTGCCTTCTTAAACTTGCATGTGATAAAGGCAACGCCTGAACTAACACAACACACTCGCTCAAGCTTATCACTCGAATTCCTTTCTAGAAGTTTATTAGACAAGAATTGATACTTCCGATTCGGGCTGATTAAGAAGTGTGAACTGATTTTATCACCTAAG
>OU015496.1:207001705-207016705 GCA_907164885.2 Dolomedes plantarius | reverse complement strand
CCTTAGATGGGAACATCCTGCCTCCCAGGCAGCTATGGTTTCTTTATTCAACGCTGGGCACCCCCCACCCTTCGACTTTGAGTACTGTGAGTCTACACATGCTTCAGTTAACATCTTGTATTCAGCAGGGCCGCCCAGAGTCTTTACGGGGCCTGGGGCAAAAATCTGTTGGGGGCCCCAAGACAAATAAAAAATCGAAAGAAACGAAAACATACATTCAAATTAAGTTACTCATACTTAAAATTTTATTACGTGAATAATTAGCATAATTATTATATTTCATTGCACTGCTCTCTTGTTATATTCCCCAATAAATATGACAATATGTTTATTTAAAAAGCAAGAACTAGTGTTTAATTACATCTAACAACTTAGTAATTCAGCAGATATTTAGATTATCAACTGAGGTATCTTTTTTTGCTATCTTTTTTAGAAGTTAGTACTATCTTCAATTTATTAGAAAGAAAGTAATTTTATAGCAGTTTAGGACTAAACAGTTATATATTTCATCAAAACTAAATCGCGTATTTTTCAGAAGACTATTTTGGAGTAAGAGAAATCTAATTAATCGAACAATTATTTTTTTTATATTTTTCTTTTTTTTTGGGGGGGGGGGGCCTTTTTCAGGAGATTATTTAGAATTTTGAAGTACGGTGCAAGTTTCAGAATTTTCTTCGGAGGAAATCTAATAAATAATTTTTTTAAAAATTTTTTTGGGGCCCACGCGTAATTGGGGGCCTGGGGCAAAGTGCCCCAGCTGCCCCCCCCCTCTGGTCTTCAGTGTGGAAGGGTGATTCGTGACGCCAGCTTTCTATGGTTCAGGTATAAATTAGATTAATCAGACCAAAAATTAAAAATTCCTACCCAATCACTCGTTTGACTCACTAATTGCCTCTACAAAGTGAACCTGTAATATAACCTGTGATAATTGGTTCTGTTCAATAGAAGCTGGTCAAGAATTAGGGAGAAATGGTTTGACGATTGGGGCTACCATAAATTGTAATAAACCACAAATACCCTCTGAATTTCTAGTTAGGAATACCTGGGAAAGAGATATTCCATCTATATCTGCCTTTCAGGCAGGTGTTCCCACTAATCATGTTGCCACCGAAGGGTTAAAATCTCTCTCACCAAGTCTGTTTTCCTGTGGCTTATTACTTAATAGTATATTAAACGAATGAAAAGGTCATTATTTCTGTTCAAATTAAAAGTTGACTTCAGTACATCAACATTCCTGGAGTACAATGGCAAGATAACATGTAATTGAAATGCAAAAATTTAAAACTTGAATATTTCGAAATTTTGGTATTGATGAGTTTAAGTCGCTCGGTGATATTCGAATATTTTAATACTATTTCTTATAATATTTTAATGGCGCAGTTAAAAAAATTCTTTGAGTATTTTAATAGTGTATAGAACATTTTAGAATTTTATAACGTTAGAATACAAACACTTTCAAATATGAACAGACGTGAATAACTTTGAATATCTGACTTACTTTAATGGCTTTAATATACACCTTACTATAATAAATTTTACATACTCCAGTTTCTGTATAGCAAAAATATTTTTCTAAAGACTTAAAAGTTAGTTTTATACTTAGAAATAATGATAATTCTGACATAAAATCCCCACCCCTCGTAATTAACATGAATAATAATAACGATAATAATAATTGTAAGAAATGTAATACTGATTACTCCGTAGGACACCGCATGCACGTCATTTATTAAGACCTTTAAGATTGCGTTGGAAAATTTTCTTCGTCTACAGCAGGGGTTCCCAACCTTTTTATAGTACCGTACCTGTACGTTGTAAACAATTTGATGACGTACCGGCAGACCAAAAATTTTGAAATGGGGAATAAAATGCAATGGAGAACATTTGTAATAAAAACAAGTAACTTGGGATATATTTTTATTTCTAAACATATACATGAAATATAATAATCACTTTAAAAAATATATAATTAGCGAGAAAGGTTGGACCTGTTTATTATTAACTAAGAAACAATATCGGGCTCAATGTTAAGGCGAAGTTCCGATTCAATGTCCAGCAAAGCTCTATATTTGGTTTTCAATCGGAGTCATTGCAGAAAATCCTTCTTCACATAAATATGTGGTCGCAAATGGCATTAAAAATTTTACTGCTCGGCAAGAAACTTCTCAGACACTGTTATAATTCGCAGGCGAGTGCCGAATTTTTTATGGGGCGGTCACGGATAACACATCCAGGTGTAGACGGCATCTTTTGAGGTTAGGTAAATCCCAATAAAAATTTACAACACAAACAAGGATAAGAAATTTCAAACTAAAATATTAAAACGTATGGATTATTAGTTATTATAGTCATTTCTTTTCTTTTTTTTTTGTAATATATATTTTTAAAAGATTTGTGTTTTAAATTGTAAAATCATTCGCGTACCGGTATCTGCTTGTCCGCGTACCGGTACTGGTACGCGTACCCAAGGTTGGGAATCGCTGATCTACGGGATACATTCCCTTCCTCAAATAATGTTTAAAATGAATCACATTTTTGAGCTAAGTTTAATTATGAACCGTTTTGATTGCAATTTTAATCTTTTCTCATCTTATTTCATTACAAACCACAGGAGAAGGAGCATTGGTTTTACAATTTACAGTAATTATATGTTTGAATAAAACATCATTTCATTCAAACGTATAATTACTAAGAATTATATGCACAAAATTTCCCCTGAAAATTCAGCGTTCTTTTATATGCGAGTGGCGGAAGGAATGGTGTAAAGAAAACGTAAGATGCGTGTTGATAAAGCAGATAAGCAAGGGTTTCCTAGTAAAGATAAGTAGTCTAGTCACACAAAATTTCATCTTCCACTATGCATCATTCGCTTTGGCTCATTGATTCCATAGCTAAGGTTCGCATTGTCTTTATCCGCAAGTGTTTCCGACCGTGTATATCAGCTTCACTAAGATAAAATATATTATGTTGGGCCAAAAGTTGTTTAGGTTTTTAGGAAGATGGCTGAAGTTATTTATTTATCACAAATGCCCAGAAGATTGGCTATGACCCCATTAGTTCTCTGATAAAGGGCGAGACTGCTGGAAATTCATTTAAGGGGACAAATCTAACTTTTTTGGTTTTCAATGGATGTGCTTGTCATTTGAATATGTGATTAGTACCATAGATATGTAAAAGCGGTTAAAATTTAATGATGAAATACTAACAATTTATGAATTATTAATTTTTAATTATATCAAAAATTGACCTATTTAAAAATGTTCCACGCGCATTTCTTTTGCATATAATATGGTAATTTTTATTTACAGGCTACCTTGTAGAACTAAGAATGAAACTTATTGCTTATTTTAAGCATTCATTAAAATATAAGAGAAAAAAATAATAACAGTGAAAACACCCCTTTTTATGACGCAAAATACCTCTAAATCATCTTTTCGAGTACAGAATTTAGAAATTCTGAGTTACGAAGGATAACTATTTTCAATAAGATTTATTTGAAATACAGTTAAGTATATAAAACTTAAATTTCGAAGCAATACGATAAGTGGAAATGCGCCCGGAGCAGTTTGAATATTCGTATGACGTGAAAATATTTATTTTGAGAAAAACACGTTTAAAGTTTGCTATTAGCAACCACGTAATATCTAAATTAAATACAAATGCCTATAACTAGGAAAGTAATCACAGAAGTTAAAATTCTTTTTGCAACACATTCCTACTCGTCCGTAGTTTCACAATTCAGTAAAATAAAAATATCGAATATTTGGACAAATTTCACTGTTCCCTTAAGGGAACAAGGGACCTTAAATCTCGCTGTTTCTTTAATTTTCAATATTTTACACTATATACCACAGGAGCATAACTAATATTTTTTCTACTACAATGGAGAGACTTAGAATTCACAAATAAGTATTTTGGAGAGGAATTAGACCAGTTTATCAAAAAATTCTTCAAAATGCTAGAATTTTTTAAAAGGCTCCATGCGTATTCATTTTCTTCTGATATCTTCCAAATTTCTCAGAATTGTTAATTGAAGTGTTTGTTACAAAACTGTGCATAATTCTTTGAAATCACACATATTTTTCAAATTTATATACCATTAAATAAAATAAAAACTAAAAAATAACGGGCAGTATAGAAAAAATTATTGAAGACTTTAGATTCCTACAAAAACTATTAAATGCACATTTATATTTATATACATACTAGAAGGTTATGTGGTTCTTCCTTCTATCTCTAACGGTCCAGGCACATTATAAAGTACGAGGGCTACTTCTGAATAACTTCTTTATCTCTACGTAGAGGCAGACTAACATATACAAACTTGGGGCTTCCAAAATAATACACAACAGTACCGCCACCCCGCGGTACTAAGAAACTAAAGGTCGCAATGAATCCCTCAGGCAGAGTAGGCATTTACTAACAATACACGTACACCTCGGCTCTGAGCTAATTCTCGAGGTTCGTGCAGCCACCTCGCTAAATACCAATACACGCTCTATCAGTTAAAACCCGCTATCACCTTCCAACGAGCTTGCCTCGCTCTCTCCGTATCGCTACTTCCAGTCTTGGGCTTTTTCAGTATCGCTACTCCAGTCTTGGGGTTTTTGCCAACTCAGCGTGTGCCCTTTAAATAGCTCAAACATCTGCGCCGAACTCACTTTGGCTGGCATGTACAGCGCTGCTAGCAGAAATTTGCATCTGAGCAACACGCGAACCCTACAAGGTAACCCGTCATTTTGACGTCATAATACTAATAATGACGTCATAATGGAAAAAGTATATGAAAGTTAAAAATTATCCCGAATTATCTAACCAATATTGCATTTAATCCACACCTTGTAAAAGCAAACCCTTTCATTATTTTTATTATTTAGTTTTTCATGCGATTGGAGTAGTAGACTGCCATCCAGTTTGTTTACAGCTCACTACGTGATACGAATACTTGAGCTACTTGATTCCTTCACATTCAAGTTTGTTTACTTTCAGAATTCATCGCAAAAGTAAACAGATTTTTAAAAACTGTTAAATATACAGCATAAAAGCATCCAATTTGTTTTAGTTCTGAATGTTTTATAGAAAAATAGGCTGAACAAACGTGATTTGAGTGGAGAAGATATTAGTTTTAGGTAAGAAAAAATTCTGATCCATAATCTGAAATTGAAATGAAGCCTAACCGGCCATTGTTTACTGAGGGCTTCAATTGAAAGATGAGTACAGCCCGGAAGTGTTATACAGAGACAAACGGCTATTATAACACAGTGCGTCAAATAAGTTTTAAAGACTCGTCTGAGAGCGCAGGTTGTAATGGTGCTGTGAGTGTAAATGTGCAGGTGTCATAACGTCCATCTCTGCTGGTACCCTGTCAACAAGTTGAGCGTATTTCGTTAAGTAGTTGATAGAAGGCGAGCATTTACTTGCAGAAGTGAATTTTTTTCATGTTGATTTTTTAAGATGGAGCAAAGAGCTGTAATTAAATTTAACGCAAAATTTGGTAAAAGTGCTTCGGAAACATACCAACTCATGAAACAAGTTTACGGTGGACTGTTATTTAAGTAGATCAAATGTTTTTGTGTGGCACAAACGTTTTTTTGGACGGAAGAGATACGGTAAAGATGATCAGCGTAGTGGGAAGACCAATTTCATCTAGGACACCTGAAGTTATTGAGAAAGTACGAAATTTCGTAACAAACGATCGCTTGTGCATGACTGAGAATGATGGAAGACTCTTTAAACATCAAACAAAGAAACAATTCGAACCATCCTGCATGAAGATTTGGGCAAAACAAAAGCATGTGCTAAATTTGTTCCACACACTTTAAACCCCTGAAAAAAAAAAAAGCAATCAGAAGTGCACATTGCAAAGACATTGTTTCAGCCGCTGAATACGATCCAAACTTCTTGAAGTCCATTGTTACAGGTGATGAAACCTGGTGTTTCCAATATGATCCTGAAACAAAGCGACCAAAGTGCGGAAAGGAAGTCACCAAATTCAACGGAAGCCAAAAAGCAAGAAAAGTTCCATCAAAATCAAAACAATTTCATTACATTCTTCGATAGTAAAGGTATTATCCACAAGGAATTTGTTCCAACTGGACAAACAATTACAGGTCAATACTACATAGTTGTTTTAAAGAGTTTGATGGCCAGAATTCGTCGCATTCGTCCCGACTACACAAGGACTGAAAGCAGTTGGTGTTTGTTACACGGCAATGCCCTCAGTCACACCTCCCTTATTGTTTCGTCGACTTTTGGCAAAAAATAATGTCTGCTTGTTGAACCATCCACCGTATTCACCTGATTTAGCACCCTGTGACTACTCCTTAGTCCCAAACTTAAAATGAAGTTAAAAGGGTGTTATTTTGAGGAATTCGACCATACAAAGGAGCATCGACATGTGCTTTGGAGGGCCATTCCACAAAGTGATTTACGAACAGCGTTTGATTCATTAATAAATCGCTGTAAAAGTGCATTGAAGCCACAGGGTCATATTTTGAATAAAAAACCAAACAGGTATTAATTTCTTGTTTCCATTTCTTTTTACAGACCCAGTCTTAAAACTTATTTGACGCACTGTGTATATATATAATAGTAAACTGATAATAAAAAAATTTAAAGACTTTAATTAATACAGAATGCGCAATAGAGCATTTTAAAAAACGTTAGCATCATTGAAAAAATTTAAAAAACCTTCATTATTCTGCAAAAAAATTCCTATTTTGAATTCTAAGAGATTTAAGGTAGAAAAAAAAAGAAAATTATTTTTCTCATTTTGTATATATGAGTTAAAAATTGAAATTTAAAAATTCAAGTTGAAGGTCCCTTGTCCCTTAAGGGGGCACCGTATAGGTGGCCAGCACTACCCCCTACACGCGGGTCCCTTAATTTAGAACCGAGTCAAGCGACGAGACAGGTACATGGCGACCCCGCACCTCCAGAGGTAATTTGAGAACTTGGAGGACATTGCCGCCACGACAGATATTTCGTGCACCAGCCACGGCGTGAAATTATCAGCGAGCGGCATCGAACCAGTGACGCTCAGATTAACTGGCTCGCTGCCTTTGCCAGCTAGGCCCCCAGAGATGGCTGAAATAGCGTTTAGTTGTTTTTAATATCATTCGAAACAATTTTAATACATTGTGTTGTGACAAAACTGCCCTATCACTGTGCATGTAAAACAGAAAAAATATCAAAATTGGGATTTTTATTTTTGTGTAGCCATTTTTAAATATTGAGGATGTATGAAAACGAGCTGCATTTTCGGCATATTTCGTTTTATATTTCAATAAAGGAAGGCGTAACAAAATGCAACATAAGACTTGTGGTAGCGTAAGATTTTGAAAGATGGAATTGCGAGGTTACCAGAAAAATGGCAGAAGGCTCAGAGAAAAACATTATTAACCGCATTTATGGAAGACCCCTCCGACACACCACGAAAATCTCCTGGTGGTGCCCTTACTGTCAAGGGCGACAGAAGGATGCAGGCCACCATTAGCGATTGGCTAGTGGACAACTAAAGTGTCTTGTTTACAATCAGGGGCAAAAATCTTACCCTTTTTGCTCTAAAATGCAATACTGCTGAAGGTTTCCTGACCCTATTCTAAACTGCCTGGGGCTTGCAAGGAGGATATTTATAGAGACCCTTTGCTTGTTAACGATTTCATCGGAACTTTTGCCTCTTGGACCTGGTCTAGCGGGTGGAAAAGTCACACACACATGGAAGAAGGCAGTGGACTAAACGGTGAACGTTGTTTCAATAACGTGACACGAAAAGTTAGTTTAGAACGAATTATTTTATATACCTACATAGGGTAGAAGTGTTTCACACAGAACTAGGGCTTCGCCATAATAAAACGAAAACGGGCATTAAAATATAACACGAAGCATAAGAGAAAAAAAAGGAAAATCTGCTCATGTTATTCCACCCTGAATAGATTTTTATGTTGGAAAAATTTAATATGCACATTTAACTACTTTGGGTTGGCCAAAACACTCGTTCGGTTTTTAGTAAGATGACTCTCGTAGCGCTTAATTGTCTTCAACGTCATTAGAAAAAAATTATTGTTAGATTGTGCTGTGACATCTGACTTATCAACGCGCATTTTCATAAGAAAAAAAACTTACGAAAATTGGTAATTTTTTGTGTACCCATTTATGCCTATCTCTTACTTACTGAATACCCCTGCTCCTCTACGGAATACATTAGTACCATGAATTATGTAATTTGGATAATTCAGTTTAAACTAACTTTAAAAGTAAAGTACGGAAATTCCTCACAGGAGTTCTTCATATAATATAACGACCATAATCGGACATTATATTTGAGTTTTAAGATTTCTTTCTATTTTGGAGTGTAAATGCCCTTTTATAACCCCCCCCCCCCCAAAGGTTGAATTTCTAAAAATGCTTCATTGGTGAGCACTTAGGCAACTAAAATTAACCACCCTGCAAAATTTCAGCTTCCTAGGACTTACAGTTCCAGTGATACAGTGATAAGTCAGTCATTGACTACAATTACTAAGTACTATATGTCTTTTAAAGCGGCAAATGTAATAGATTTGAGAACAATTATGAGACGTCGAATGTTCTAAAAATTCCATCTCCTCCCATTTCTTGCCGATTTCAATGAAACTCGGTAAATTTACATTTCTTGAATTTCATTCCAGTTGAGATCCAACATTAAATAAAGTATTAGTATTTATTTATTTTTATTTTGGGAGTTTAAGAGCCCTTTTCAAACCCTTTGGATTAATTTTTTTGAAAATTTAGGTTCGAAATTTAAAAAAAAAAAAGATTTCTTCCTTAATACCTTTGATCTAAGAGGAACCACTTTGGAAAATTTCAACATCCTAGGACTTATGGTTCCAGAGATACACGGAACCGTTAGTGAGTGGTACTTGACTTTTTACATATACAAGTAGATTTCACTTTATAATTCCATTTTTTTTTCATCTTCCCCACGTTGCATTATTTTTTTGCTTCGTTTTCGTTAGTGTCCCTTCGAACGGGCTGAGAACATATACGCTAACTCACCTATTCTTCTAATAAACGAATCCTTTTTAAATCTCCGCTGCCAGTTGTCAGAAGCGAATTTATTACTGAAAATTTAGCGACTTCCCCAATGGATAACACAGAGTGTGGGATCTGAATATTCTTTTATCCAATTGTTTACTTTAATTGAATATCAAATAAGGCTTCTTACCTTGTTCCCACGTGGTTCTTTTTTGCTGCTGTTATCCGGTACTTCAAGTTGCTATCTTATTCTTAATGAATATAAAAACTGAAGTCACGCTAAAACACCACTACGAATGAATATTGTTATATTTTCATTGGTTAGATACATTACATGACATTACGGACATTAAAAGGTATGCAATTTCTAGGCTAACTATTTACAAATTTTTTTATTGAATATTAATTTCATCTGTGACTGAGACGTCTATCATGCTTCGCGATCAAAACAGTTCTAAAAGTCGTTACATAAAGTCCCGGATGAGCTGGGAAATTGTCTGGTGATGCTGCTGTTACGTCACCTGATCGCGTTCTTTCGAATTCGGCGACACAGAGCATGATCTTCGCACTGTGAGTTGTTCACACAGATAATTACACCCAGGGCCGGCTCGAGGTTGGTTGGCCGCCCTTAGCAAAATTTCTATAGAGCGCCCTTCAAATGAAATATTTTTTAATAAAAGGGAAAAAAATTTGCAACAAAACTGTGATTTATTAAAATATAAAATACAACTAAGTAATGATCTTTTCGTGCTTTTACAATAGCAAATTTATCAATTACATCACTTAAATCAATTTCATTTAAAAGTTTGCGCTCAATTGACATCGTTGATAATCCATCCAATCTTTGTTCTGTCATCGATGTTCTTAAATAAGGTTTTATTAGCTTTAACTTTGAAAAAACTTCGTTCAGCACTAGCTACTGAAACCGGTAATGTTAATAAAATACGTAATGCAATAAACAAATTAGGAAGTGAGGAAGTTTAATTTATTTTTGCATATAAATTCCAAAATTTTTCTGGCAATTCTTCGTATTGATACAAATTTTGTATATATCTTATTTCTTGAAATAAATCTAATCCACTCATGTCTTTCTCTTCATTATCGGTTAACAGAATTTCCAAATCCATACAATTTTTCATAAGAACTGTGTCATCCCATTCTTTAGATTTTTTAATCATATACAAAATATTAAAATTGTCAGTATGTTTGGAAGATAATTCAAATCGATCTTTTAACGCTTTAGCAGTGTCCTAGAATATTATAAAAATTGAATCCTAAAATTGTCTTTTCAATAGATCCTATTTCGTCATTGCCTTCATATTCAAAAAGGTTTCTTTTTTGCGAATTTGATTTTTTCAAAATTTGGGGTCGATATCTAAATTAGTTGCAATTTGTTTTGCTTCCAACAAAATAGTTTCAAATTTCTCCTCACTTCTATATTTTTCAAGAAAACAAATTGAACTGTTTATATGGAAATTTGCATTTAACTAAATCTAAATTATGTTCTGAAGAGTTTTACTTGTAATATTTATGTTGTTTAAAATATTATACCATATTATTAATGAACACATAAATTTAAAATTGCCAATAATTTTCAACAGACCCTTTGCATCAGACTTATTTTTTGCAATAGTTGCAGTGGTAATTGGTTCTTGTGTGTTCAAAAAACTTTCCAATGCTTCCATTACTTCTTCAAGCTGATATCTTACTGGTTTTAAAGCTTCTAAACGACTAGCCCATCTGGTATCACTAAGACCTTTTAAGGTCAATAATTTTACATGTTTCTTGAGGATATCCCACCTTTGTGTAGATTCAGAAAAAAACATGTAAAGCGCTGTACATTATCAAAAAAGGACACAGCTTCAGTACAACAATTTGCTGCATCATTTACTACAAGATTTAGAGAGTGAGCTGAGCATGGTACAAAAAATGCTCTCGGATATGTGATCAGTATACGGCTTTGATCTCCATTATGCTTTCCACGCATATTTGCGCCGTTGTCGTATCCTTGTCCTCTTAAATCATTTAAAGATATCTCATTTTTATTCAAAATTTCATATATTTTCTCCGTCATTCCTTTGGCCAGTACTGTTGTTAATCTCAATAAATCCTAAAAAATGTTCTGAGATTTCCAAAAAATCTCCATTTTCATTTGCGGAGGGAAGTATTTTAACAAAGCGGACAATTAAAGACATTTGTTCAATGTGTGAAAGATCTGGTGTACAATCAACAATTATAGAATAATGCTTGGCTTCTTTTAATTTCTTGACTATACTTTCCTTAATTATATCGTTGAAAAGAAATATAATTTCATTTTGGATATTCTTCCCCAAATAATGGTAATTAACATCTTTATTTAAAAATTTTCTTAAATGCTCTTTCATAAGAGGATCGAATTCCGAGAAAACTTCTATAATTTTCAAAAAAATTCCATTATTATCTGTGTACAACTTATCAGATGTACCGCGTAAAGGTAAATTTTCTGTTCCATCCAATTTAATAATTGAAAAAATTCTCTTTAAAATACTTCTCCAGTATTTCGTATTTTCATTAATTTGTTTCTGCTGCATTTTATCGATTGTTGAGGTATAATTAATTCTGTTTACGAAATACTTCCAGATATTATAGGAATTTAAATGTTCTTTACTTGTTTCGTGTATCTTTAATCTATTGATAATATTTTTCCAATCTTTTAAACCCTCCTGGTTTATTGCTACTTGGACCTTGGAAAATAATTTGCAGCAGAAACAATGTACCACATCGAGAAATTTAGAGTATACTAACCAGTCTCGAAGATATTTTTCACCGTTAGGAAGTATTCGAAAATAATTCGTTGACAAAAATTTTCTATTGGTGTTTACGTCCTTCGGAAATTTGTGATTTATTAATGCACAGGTCCAATTCTTACCAACATGTCTATTATGGACTTTCTATTTTCTGGCTGTGGCCATTTTCCAACATCTTCATAATCTTTCAATAATTGTACCGAAATTTCTTTCTGTGCTTCTTCAATTTTTCCTTCATTTTCAGAATTTTTTTTCATTTTGAGAACTTTCTGAAATAACCTCAGTTTCACAAACTTCCTTTTCAATATTTTCGATCATATCGTCGTTTGATCAAGGGCGAATGTTGAGTTAGTTGAGCAACTTTTTGATGTTGATGGTTCGCATTCGATATCGTTTGATTTAGTTAAAAACATCTGTAAAGCGTTCTTATGTTTATCTGCAACTGCATCTTTTTGGCTTTACTTTTCTATTATCTGAACCACTCAGTTTTTTCTTTTAAACATGTTGTAATTAGTCAAATTGTCAAATAAGAATCCAAATGAAAATAATTCTAAAACGCAAAACAATAAGTACTTTAGTAAATGTAAACAAAAAATGCATAGCATAATCCATAACTATAAAATAAGTTACAACTTACCTTCTATATTTTTACAATAAAAGTCAGAGTGTATTTCACTCGGCCACCGAATTTTCAGCCGAAAAAAAATTCGTAGTGCTCGGAAGGTTAAGGTTTTGTGGGGCCGTAGTCCGTAGTTCAATGCATCGAGATACGGTATGCAGTTCATATTTTCTGTAATATGTTACGAATTCGAGTCGAGTATGTATTAAATATTAATTTCCTTCGTGCGTAGACAAAATTGACAGCGAATAACATCTAGTCTGCCGCCGCCGCGGTGCATTGTATAAAAAAATAAGGCCTCATGCGCAGAAAAAATACTATTCGTCGGCGAAATACCGACGGGCGAATTTTAATTTTGTACGATTTTTTTTATCATGGGATGGCGCCCTTTGAGTTGTGGCGCCCTGAGCCTACTTTGCCTAAGCATAAAGCCGGCCCTGATTACACCTAATGATCGATCGGCCTCTCAAACAACTGAATTAATTACTTCCAATTTGGTCGTCGATTTGAATTTTTATTGTTTAGTTCAAGAAGCACGCGAAATTGTTTAGCGTCTCTTACAAGATTCAGGTTAGTTAAACTAACAACAAATTGCTGAAGAGAGGCGTTTAATTTCAATTTTTTTTAAAGTTCAAGCTCGATTCTTGCTAGTATACACGTATACATTTCTGTGCTCAGAAAGCAAAATGTTGTAAGAAACGTTTCGTAAAAAATCGAGTTTTTCACATTCCAGATTCTCGTTCACCGATATTTTCTATTCACTGTGACTATTGTAAGTAATAGCCAACTATTTTTCTGAAACATTGGTGCCACGTTTGCTCATGTAAAACAAATTACTGATTTTTCATTACATCTTGAATCTTAGAATTGCTGTCACGTAAATTTCTTATGACATTTTGAAATCCGAGCACAGATTTATTTAATGCTTTATCAGAAAAACATAAAATCTCATCAAAATCAAATATTTATAGAGAGAAATTAATTTGGTTTTAAATTTTATTATTTTTATAAAACAAGAACATGTTATTTAAAGCATCCTTATTTTTCTTTTCTGTTTCAACTTTAATTTATGTCTGTGGTGTTTTAATAAATGTTTTTAATAAGTATATCTTGTATTTCAGACTCCATGGAATCCCATCAATTTAAAATTAAGTGTTAAAATTTTGAACTTGGATCCAAATTGCGTTTTCATAAAAAGAGTAAGTTTTAATGAAATAGTAGTACATTTTAATTTCATGGAAAAAACTATTTCCTATGAGGAAAAAAGATATCTGTTCACGCAAATATAAAACACTAGCTGAAAACCCTCGCTTCGCTACGGAGTACATTCAAATTAAATACAACGGTCAACGTATGCAATTTATGCCAAAAAATAAATATATATATTTATAATAAATGCGATGATCAATGTATACAATTGATGTAAAATATATATCTATCCTATATATATATATATTTATAAAAAATCGTAAGGGATATGCATTTTTTTTGTATAATATCCAATCGTCTGCTGCATTAGAAGAGAAAAAAATATATTTTTTTGTCTATTTAGTTGTTACGCACGTGACGATAAATTTATTGAAAGTACCAGAAAAAGAAATCACGTGATCGGCATTTAATAAATTAAATTCTGAAAATAAATCTTTAAAAATTCACCAAAAATCAGGAAATGGAGGTAAAAATTCGAAAAAAATTTCATTTTGAAGGAATTTTCATGATCTTTCTCGTGATATAAATTTATAACCCTCAATGTATTATTTTAATGCAAACGTAAAAAAAGTTTAAAAAACAGCTTAAAATTTCATTTAAAAAAAATCTAAGAAAATGGAGGTAAAGATTCGAAAAAGATTTCATTTTAATGAAATTTTTACGCTCTTCTTGTGATATAAATTTTGTAACCCTCGAATTATTATTTAAATGCAAACTTAAAAAAAAGTTACTAAAACAGCTTAAAAATTTAATTTAAAAAAATCTAAGGAAGAATTTTTGAAAAATCTTTCTTAGTGCACCCCTACACTATTAGAAGAATCGCCATGCAAAATTTCGGCCCTTTAGGTCCAGCGGTTTGGTCTGTGCGTTGTATGTCAGTCAGTCAGTCAGTCAGTGAATGAATGAGTCAGTTACGGAACTGTTTTATGATAGACTAGCGTGAAAACCCGCGCTTTGCTACGGAGTACATTGAAATTAAATACAACGGTCAATGTATGCAATTAATTCCAAAAAAAAAATATATATATATATATATTTATAATAATACGACGATCAATGTATACAATTGATGTAAAAAAAAACATATTTATAAAAAAATCGTAAGGGATATTTTTATAGACAAAATAAAGTCCATCGTCTGCCGCATTAGCAAGAAAAAAAAATATTTTTTTGTCTATTTTTTTTTGCACGTGACGATAAATTTATTTAAAGTATCAGAAAAAGAAATCACGTGATCAGCATTTAATAAATTAAATTCTAAAAATTAATCTTTAAAAATTCACCAAAAATCAGGAAATGGAGGTAAAGATTCAAAAAGATTTCATTTTAAAGGAATTTTATGATCTTTCTTGTGCTATAAATTTTATAACCCTC